>CM060694.1:9054602-9104602 GCA_030686995.1 Artemisia argyi
CGGCCAAGGCAGCTTTATACAAATATTCTAATGTGGATCTTTTTACTTCAAAACCATCACCCCAAGCCAGGTTTGCTTTTTAACAAACTTTTCCTAACTATACATTCACTATGAGCTCATCTATGGTTATCCAAATATTTAAAAAATTTCTCTATCAAATACTAGATTCCATAATTTTAGATCTTAACCTTCATTTTGGTCTGATAAAATATTGATGATTCATGAATAGATGGTTGGCAAAAGTTTCATTTCTTAGATTTGGTTTTTTTTTGCCTTCAAATTGTACAATGTTTTATAATCATATAATATACTTTTAATGCAGATTTCAGAAGGTGGTTGAGTTTTTACCACAAAAAGTATTTCGTATCAATTGCACAATTGAAAGTCAAATGTTATCCCCTAATACAGACTACAGGTGTTACCTTGTGTTCAAGATTTCAGAAAATTGCCAGGGCTTGCATTGTCCGGTGAAAGTACGAGATCTACTCCACCAAGAAAACAATGAGGTCGAATATTTCTATTTTATTACCCCGAGCCGATTGAATACAAATGATATTACTCGGGTACCAAAACAAAGGGAAGATGGATGGATGGAGATTCAGCTTTGGAACTTTAACTCAACTCATGAACTTGAGAATGATTCTCTTTCGATTAATATAAAGTTTACAAGTCTTGAAGGACCTATGTCTGGTCTCATTGTTTGTGGCCTTGAGTTTCGGCCATTGTAAAACAATATTTAGTATTATTTGTTTTTACTCATTGTGGAAAAGGCTTTTGGTGTTGCACCCGGATAATTATAGAAAGAGTAAATTTCAAACACCATCATGTGATTTGTTCAAATTGCAGATTGAGTCTTTTACTATGTTTGGCAAAAGTAGTTGTGAGCGGTAGCTGTGAGCAGTAGATGTGAGCTGTAGCCACAGCTCAATGCTCACAGCTTCTTAAAGAAGCATTGGAAAAATGAGCTTTCCTAAAAAATAGTAAAGCTCACCGCTTTTTTGACAAACAAACACTTTATCTTTTGATAGTGCAAAGGCAGTCCATGTGACACTTTTTTTTGGGGTAAAAGACTAAAAGGTGTTTATAACACACAATAAATTTTATTATTCCAAAAAACATTTAAATACATAGAATGTAAGTGAATATCACATCTCAGCCCGTTACATTGACGGGAAAACAAATACACCATTTTTGCTTCAAACCAAACTTATCATTTCTAAAACGTTGCGCTCATGAGACTTGTAACTAGTGTGCTACTAAACACATAATGTTTAGAGCATGATATCAATAGTTAAATTTAAACAAAACCAACCACCATGTCAATTAAATAAAGTCAAATTCTTTGTGCAACCAAAAACTATGCAAAATATTAATCGATATTAACACATAATGAAAAAAATATGTCAAATCTCGTACGTGCATGGGTATTATAACTATATAAGTATTAAAAATTATATATAATTTTATAGAAAAATCTTATACATTATAAACTATGGATTTATGAATTTCACAATATTTAACTTCAAAATAAAGTTATTGAAATATTATTACTCGTTATGCTATCTACCCAAATCCCGTGTGTGTATGGGTTCTTAAACTATTTATAATCCATATATATTATATAATAAAATCGGCTTGGTTTGGTTTTTACGGTTCGGTTTTTGACAAAAACCAAAATCGAACCTAAATTTTCGGTTTTTAAGAAAGTAGAAACCCGTTTGTTAGTTTTGGTCGGTTATTTAGGTTCGTTTTTTGTTGGTTTTTGATTTGTTTTCAGCTTTTTCGGTTTTCTGCTCACCCCTTACCAAATGGGAGGTTTATGGGCCAAGTGGGTTTGGGTCAGATTTGATAGAAAAAAATTATGTTGGATGCTATTGGGTTGGGTTCTGTTGACTCCTAAACATGCTCTGCTTTTTATTAATCTTTTTATTACTTTATTCTGTTACAACTGATTTTGGACCTTTAGATACTTAGATCACTTTCGACCAATTCCAGTTTAAACCAAGTTGTTAGAGTTCCATGTTCACCCTCTTCTATGAACTCTTGTTACACAAATTTGGCCAAAGATAGGTTTGATATTCAATGTAAGTAAATGTTTAGTCTTGTCAAACTGGTTTGTAAGATTGTGCAAATTGCTAATGGCTTAAAAAAATGGATATTGCTAATGGCTTAAAAAAATGGATTCGATATTTTTGTTTTCATTTTTTCAACTTATGAAACGAAATGTATATTCTGACTTTTTTTTTTTTTTTTTTTTGAAACATGAATACAATCAAAAGATTTCTGCAGTTAAACTATCTATACATGAAAGTTGTGCTTTTACATTTAAACAAATGAATACATGATGATGATCGACATTTATTTTCTCAATAAAAAGACAAATTATTACACCTACTTACGTATAATCACTACAATTTCACAAATATTTTAAGCAAGACTTGAACCTACAAATTTTAAGTTGATGGACGGCTACGTACAATCGTGGTTTGTGAGCAACATGTTTGCCTATAGATTGTTGTTTTCTTGTGTTCTTTTGTCATGTAAATAGAAAAAGACTCGATATTATTAAACGATAAATATGATTTACGCCCGATTGTAGGTAATATGGCTCAAGCACACAACGAGGCTTGAGTCAGATTTTCAAAACTATGAAGTGTACATAATTTTGAAAATCTGAGTACACTTTATACAGTGTATACAAGCAATCAAAACAGTTAAATGTTGTCAATTTTTATTTTTATTTTTTTTTTGTAAAAATTGTCACTAAAATATAAGCAAATTAACAATCACGTATTGCCAAAAATAATGGAGTAATATAATTACAAAATTGTGGAGTTGTTATGTCTTCTTCTCTTCATCCTTATAGTCAACTAAACAAGATTATCTCTACAACTCATTTTATAATGTAATTCCAAACAATTAGCAAAAAAACAAATGTTTAAAGATAACATTCCAAACCATTAACTAGATTATCATAATGTCGTTGAACTTTTAATTAGTATTACTTAACTAGTAGTATATTACATATAGAGGCTGCGACTACGAGGTTTTAAACAATGTTAATGGCGAGGTTAGTTATTGATAATGATCACGCTGACATCGTTGGTTATTAACTAATCAAACTTGGTATGTTAAAATTTCTTTGAAAAACGATTTGTAATCTCGCTACGCATTACCAACAACGGTCAGTATACCTTTACCAAACGTCTAAATACGAAATACGATGGTGATGACATTGATGTGACTTGCATCTTGATAGTCTAGCTTTATCATCATAGGCTTGTTAGTACCTTAAGGATGTCATTAGTTGTCTAGCTTAGTATGTTCTATGGTTAAATCTTATTTCAATTGATAAACATTTTCCATAAATACGCATAACCTAAAATCTCACATTCTTTCTATGAACTTTACACTTCAATGGTATAGTGACTTATAACTATGAATAAACAAGTTACATCGCTCGTGAGCTATATATTGGAGATCGACTCGGTAGCCAACCTGAATGAGCTTGAGTCCAAGTTCGAGCCTAGTTTGGAGCTTGGTTAATAAAAGAGCTTGAGCCGGAGCTTCATACTCAAAGTTGATTAGGTTCACGAGACTTTGAAATATTCAAGTATATATATTACGTACACGTAGAACAATATATAAACGAGTTCAAAATAAATAAATGAATTGAAGCTTAGTGTGCTTAACAAGTCGAGTTTGAATCAAGAAGCTTTTCTTTATCGTTTAAGCTCATCATAAAAGATAAGCCGAGCTCGAGCTAGGCAGTATAAGGCTTCCAAACGAGCTCCGGGAAAACTAGAACTAAGCTCGACACGTTTCCCACAAAAAAATTAATCTATAAATTATTCTATAGAATTAATCTATAATATCATGAACAATGTTTATAAACAATGAGCTGCCAAAGTTTTGACAAATGGCAATGGTGGGCTCTCATATATTTTACGAATACTTTTACTTTTTGTACACCCAATCCTCGTGGTTTTGGACGACAAAATTTAATTTCTATCTTCAATAATTTAAAATTCATACTAATACATATTTAATTAAATGATAATGTGGTTAAAATAACCCAAAAAGCGCACTCAATGGTATTTTAAGTCACGTTTAGTGGACATCATGATGAAAATGATGGGTGGGTACAACTTAGTTTTCATTTAAGTCATCTTAACTCATAACTAAGGTTATAAATAGCGTGAGACGTGGCGTGGCGGCGAAGCCAAGCCTCAAGCCTTACGAGTCATAGTAAAGCTACGACATTTTCTTAGACATGACTCAATGCGGCATACATTTTTTATAAATTTATATATTTACATCATATTTTATACATATGTATATATATAATACATCAAGTTTAAAAAAAGCGTTATACATAAGAAATAAACTAAAAAAACTAAACAATCCTTGCATTTTTCGTCATTTCTTTATATAAAACCTTCTTAATCGGAGTAGTCGTCAAAACCTTGTTCACTCGATATATGCAGGGGCGGAGCCATGATTTGCAGTTAAGAGGGGCCGAAGTTCATTATATAACCCGAAAAAAATAAAATTTTAAAAACGGTTTCCAACTTTAGTTTATACAAATAAACCATCACAAAAACTTACGAATGCATTACTAAATCTAAATTTTTCTAACATATTTAGTGGATAAAAAGTATAGTAAACTCAAAATAAGGACATTTTTTTTAATCTATTTTGATACTTCCGTATATAACTAGGGGAGAGCAACAAAGTCGAAACTTTCTAAGATTTCTTGGTTTAGGTTTTGGGTGTTCAAAAAATATACGTATTTGAATATCGGAAAACTTGATCATAATTTATTAAAAAGTTGGGTTTTATGAAATGACAGTTTTGGAAGTCATATAAAAGTTTTCTAAAAATTAAAGATATATGGATATTCAGATACATAAAACTGTAATCTAAAATTTTGGATATCCAAATTACAAAAAACTTAGATAAAATATTATGTCTAACATAAAACAATTATCGCAAATTTTGGATATCCAAATTTGTGATATAACTAGTTGTTGACAAGTCCCTTAAAATTTTTAAATTAACAACAAAAAAAATTGTCAAAAATGTCTCATTTCATATTTTTGCTTCAGTTGCCACTTAGATAGGAGATATTTCATATCGGTTGTTTTCTTTTTCTTTCATGATAGAAAAGTCGATAGTTTGGAGATGCTCGTGGTATATTAAACGTTAAATTATGGGCTAAACAATGGTATGTTAATACAATCATTGGGCTTATTGCACTACTAGAAAGTTGACTTTCACTGACTGATTTTCCGACGGATGCTTATCCGTCGCTAATTACCGATGGTGTTTTGTCAGATTAACAACGGATGTTGCCAGAAAATTAGACCGACTAATTTCCGACTGAACTCTGACGGATTTCTGAGGGATAAAATTATCGTCGGAAATCTGTTTGTAACTTACTTAATCTACTGTCGACCTTCCGACGATGTCCTGTCAACGCTGTGTATCTGTCGTTAATGCGTCAAAAAATATTTGATTGTTCATTTAATTTTTGTATATTTGTATTTCTGTCGGTAATCTATCGTAAATAAATACGATTTCCGAGGAATTTCTGACATCAATTTTAGAAAGTCAACACCATTTGTTGCATGTAACAGGTAATAAAAAGGAAATAATATTTTATAAGGAAATTGTTAGTATGTTCAAAAAAAGTATGGATACAAATAACCAATTTCCTATTTCTCTCAATCTCTCCCAAAAATTTCACATTTCCCTTAAAAAATCACATAACCTACTCCATGTTTAGTTATAAAAGTGAAAAGCAATAGCAATTGATTGTAGGCCGTGTTTGGGATTGCAAGCAAAATGTAATTTGTTAGTGAATAAGCTGTAAGTTGATTAGTTGAACTTTTGACTAATCTGTAAGTTGTAAATATTCACTCGTGATCTATTTTTTTTATGTGAGTAGGGAAAGTGAACGGATATACAAAAGATCAAATAGAAAGGGTCTTTTTGGTTTTTTACCAACCAATGAGTCGCTGAAAGTAGAATTTTGGGAAGTGACATAGTGTTTCATAAATGTTTTTGTTCTAAGTGTGAAATTAGAATATTTAAAGAGAGAAATGAAACTTTTAAGAGCATTAGAAACATGAAGCACAAGGTTTAGCACACTATTAGAATTGTATTTTATAAAGAGGATTACTTGTCCTTCGCCTTGGTTTGCTTGGCCTCCTCACCCACAGCCATGGTACACACAGAATCCAGGTTCTCCGCCTGGTATGTGCAGCAACCATTGTTCCCTGTTCCATCGTATCTCAAGTTTTATTTCCTTTTGTTAGTAATGTCATGCCTACTCCAAGTTATGTTGATCAAGTTGTTCTATTAGAACTAGCATGCCGCTACAAACCTCATTGTTGTTGGATTAAAGTTGCACACAACACAGACCTTCTGATCGTCAAATACAAATGGACAAGGCTATAAACACTGGTGTAATATACTTCTAAGTGAGTTTCCTTTACCAAAAATGCATATTATAAAAATTAAAATCTATAAATTAGTCGTACATATGTGAGTGTGTGCAACTCTTTGTACACAATTATGATCTGGATAGAGGTTAACATGGTTTATAAAACCTGCATCTATTCAAGGGAAATAAATTTATCAAATCCATTGGCAACATTCGAATTATGGTCACTTCCTGTTTAGCAACAGTCTTAGGCTTAGCTTCAGCTGCAGATTTAATGAGAGTGATGTGATCTGTTGTGTCTGCTTATTTGTAACTGATTATTTAGATTATTAACTGTGACACGCTATGCTTATATGTGAATGCATTTTGCTAATTATTATTAATTGTGACATGTTATGTAGTGTTGGGAATTCTGCTAAATAGAGAATTCTGCTGAAGATACTGCTGATGGTTCCTGCTGAAGGGTTGGTTCCTGCTGAAGCAGTATATCTGCTGAAGACTATTTTCAGTGTAACACCCCAACCCGATAAGGGTAGAAGTATTACATTACAGTGACATATCAGAACAAACACAAGCATATGATTCATACATACAAAGAAATTCAGGGTTACAAATGAAAATCTGAAACTGCAAGGTTACAAAACAATAAATACTATGTCTAATAAAGTGAAACTTCATCTAATCGTCTCTAGTCCAAAACATAGTCTTCTAAGTCCCGTCACACTCTCTTCCCATAACCCAGCTTCCTACTAGAACCTGCCGCAGGAAAAGGAAATGCGGCTGAGCTTAAAAAGCCCAGTGAACAGATACATATACAAAGCAATGATAATGAAACAGAACTGAAATATAGTGCATTGGGGAAATAGAATAAGGAATAGATAAAAGAGTAATAGAATAGAAAGAAGAAAGGATAGTCATCTACCACGAGCCCAAAACTCAAAGTCATATCTCAACATCATAATCTCAAAGTCATAATCTCAAAGTCAAAATCTCACAATCAGAGGGGATACCTCTCAGGCAACCAGATAATATGAGGGGTGTCCTCATGTATCATAAGGGTGGAGTAGCTAGCTCCCAGAAATTGTGAAAGGCGTGTATTGCACACAGCACCAGTCACCTCAAAGTCAACTCAAAGTCATAGTTAAATCCACTAAGCATACCTATCTAGGATTGCAATCCATACGCCCCTTACTCAAAGTCAATCTCAAAGTCATATACTCAAAGTCATAATGGCCATAATAATAATCATAAAAAGGGACGGCGTGAGAAATCACTCACCCACACATGAGTCATGCCAGTGGTGCATCACAGACATGCCTATGGTACCTCCATAGGTAGGAGAAACATAAATGGCTCGGGTATCAAACTAAGAGTCAGGTCTCAAAGTCATGCAAAAGGTCATATAGCAGAGGTTTATCTCAAAGTCATCTCAAAATCATATCAGAAATAGTATTCAAGGTCCATTCAGAGTTTATCAGGTCAAGGTTCATATTCAAAAATCAATTCATGGTTCAGTTCAAAAGTCCGTTTCAAAAGTTTCTATTAAAAGTCCAATTTAAATAATCTTTTAAAACAGTTTTCATAAAAATGGTCTTTCAAAATATAGGGTTCATGAAAGTTAAATAACCTTTCTTTTAAAAAGAATTTTAGCATCATTTATAAACATCTTTTCAAATCGGTTCTTCTCAAAACATTTCCATGGCATAATTAAAAGGTTTTCATAGCATAGGTTCATAACGGAGTTCATATCAAGTGGGATCAACAGAGAAAGTTCAAGTAAAGGGGATCATAGCAATGACATCAATTCGGGAACTAACGAATCAGAATATGAAAGAGATCATGAGAAACCTTTTGAGAAAGGTCAGAATATCTGTACCTTAAACCGCAAGTGCACACATGACAGAAACATAAAGGTCGAAAGCAAAATTCCTTCTTCAGCGAATCTACACGAATTAATGGTCGGCTTGTTATTAATAACTTATTCAATTCAGATTTCTCATTTTAGTCGGCTTTCCAGTTTTAGTAACTTTCCATTTAAAGTGACTTTCCACTTTTAGCAGGTTTCCATAAATAGTAAGTTTCCACTTTTAGAAAGTTTCCATAATTAGAAAGTTTCCATTTTTAGAAAGTTGAATCATTATTAATGGAATCAAGGTATCTTTTAACATATTTACACATTTGGTCCTTAGGGTTTCATAACTTTACACTTTAACCCTTTACTTTCCAAAATTACACTTTAAACCTTTTAGTATTCAAAGTTACACATTAAACCCTTAACTTATCCATTTTACACCATGATCACTTATTTTATCATATAATACGAATGGATACTCAAGTATTCATAATTTACACATTAAGTCCCTCAAGTTATCAAAGTTACATATTTAACCTTTTAATTTACAATTCCAACTTTTAATTATCTATAATTACATATTAAGCCATTAAATTACCAAATTAGCACAAAACCCCCTGAATATATTTTATCACTCAAATCAGTCCCAAGTTTCCAGAAATTACATGTTTAGTCCCTCTCTTTTAATTATTTTCAAAACAAACCCTAATTAGGTTTAAAATACATTTTAATCCATTTAAATGCAAAACTTACACTTAGCACCCTCATTATATATTTTATTCGAATATTATACAGTTCAAATAAAGTTCCAGAATTAACCTTTAAGTTTTAAAGTTTACAAAACTCACCCAAAACCTTTTAACACAAATCGCATGACATAAAATCATGGAATTAAAAACCCTAATCAAACCTAATCCATTTTTAATCATTTCCAGCACATTAAAGATCATTAATCATTACAAAAACAAGCCCTAATTCATAAAATCAAATCGTATGGATTTTTCCCTTTTATTTAAACACGTTTTATTTAAAAAAATCGATAAACCAAAATAATTCGAAAACACATGATTCAAGCCATGATAATTCTTCCAATAATTTTCCAGATCATATTACATTATAACAAGTGTAAATAAATTTTATTAGGAATTGTTATGGATCGGAAGGTATATTACACAATTACACCCGTTTTTAGGGTTTTAAATCACGAAAGGGATGTCGAGCATGCATCGGTCGAATCCAACAATTTATTTGATGTTCATAAGGTGTAAAGGGTCTGAGAAAAATACCAAATCAATTTTGGAACGTGTAGAATAAGCAGTTCGATCAGATGTATACGCGATTGGCCAAAACATTCCAAAAATCGTCACGACTTCACCAATGGCCTAACAACCTTGAAACCAATTTTCGTGGGTCTTATTACATATAAGGAACATCAGAAAAATGATGAATGAATTTAATAGAGGTCGAATTAAGCAGAAACGATTTACCTTATTTGTAGGGCTCGACAAAAAGAAAAACAATGCCACGATGGTGTAAGGCTTCAACAATTCGAATGGGATTTTTCTTGGCTTCTTAGGATGATGATAGATCACAGAAAAATGCTTGATAGTGATGGGAGAGTCGAATGGAGGCTTGGGAATATTTTCTTGTGTGTTTTGTTTATTCGGTATTAGGGTTTGGAGGAAAAAAGGGTATGGGTTGACTTTTATTTTGATTGTGCCGAGTAGGGGGGGGGGGGGTTGTGGGCCAGGAATTTCGTGATTTTAGCTTGGGTAATATCTCTTAATAATTATCTTCTCAATTTACCATATATATATCATTTAAATCAAAATAAAACTAATTAAAATACATTTTTACCTTAATCGGCCATATAGGGGCATTTTGGTAATTTCACCACTTGTGTAAATGTTAAATGTAATAGTTAAAATTATTTGGATACATAACTTGTGCATTGTTTGAAGTTTGGGATTTATTTGGAGACTTTATAAGCTTTTAAATAAGTTTCAAATTTGTAAGGGCAATTTGGTCTTTTCACATGTTCTTAGATTTTAGGTGTTACAACTTCTTCCCCTCTAAAAAGAAAAATTTCGTCCTCGAAATTTGAAGTCGCAAGGTTAGACGAAGTCGTAGTAAACCGTAACAGGTCGTCACAACCATTCTCACGCTCGGGGAGGTTCTTCCAAAAGATCTTTGGACCCAAATGGTTTCTCATGACTCGTAACTATTGTCAAAATAGTTTCAGATTTCTCAGAAAGGCATATCATATTGAAATTGAATCAAAAGGATAATGTACCAAACATAACGGATGATAAACGACTTTTCCAGGAAGAGGTATAAAAATTCATAGGATTTACATCGAATTGATTAGGCGAATCAGATGAGAGTACATTGAATCGTAGCAAACATGGGGTGATATAAGGTTTAACTCTTCAGCTTCTCAGATAGTCTCGGCTTTTAGATAACCTTCCAAAGGTATTCTCATAACAAACAAGTCTCATTCCCTCAAAGTCCACAATTACATATTTTACTCATAGCAGATCATAATGAACAACTTCACGAATGCGAATCGTATACGGACAGAAAGCATATCGTTAGATATCGTCAACGGCAGAAATTTCATAATGGAACCTAAGATCCTTATCAGAAGTTGCAAAGATCAGCAAAACACGTGTCGAGAGTCCAAACGTATCGAATCGTATAACAAGAACAGCATATCAAACGTATAGGTAGAATGAACCTAAAGTCTCACTAAACTCAGATGATCTTGATCAGATGCCAGAATTCTAAAGCTTCTAAGGCACTTCTTAAAATATCATATGCCCACCATAAGTGCACGTTATATGATGTGAGTATTATCACGTTGGCCAGGCGTCATAATACTGGCATCATATACATATGCCCTCATGATGATCATACTTTATCTCAAGTCGTGAACACCCAAACTTATTTAAATCCACCTAGTCCACCTACAGTCTCAGAGGTCACCAAAATCAAACATCATAACTCAGAGAACAAAATTACTCGAAGAGTAACGGAAATCCGAGAATGTCATTCAAGATTAAGGTACGTCATCAATAGCGTCAATCCTTTACAGAATCATCTCCTCTAAACACAATGTCTGCTTCAAAATCCGTCCACTCAAATACAAATTCAAAATTCCTTCCAAGTTGGAGTAGCCTGTTTACTCTTGTCCATCTTACCTCATGGTTAAAAGAATTTAAAAACTCGAGTCTGGTTCCTCCGGTCTTCAGCAGCTCCTCTTGGTAGTGTGGCATCGTAACGGCAGTCTCTGACGCGATCACTGTGGATTCCTCCATCCGCAGGTCTGCTTCTGCTCTCAATTCGTCTTAGTACAACTAAAATGAATAGAGAAACAAGACTGCGTGTCTTCGACAGGTCTTCTAACATAGCTTCAGGTTTTAAGGTACATGATGTTGTTGTCGACTCCAGGTTGTGTATTGAATGGTTCGTCTTCTTTGGTCTGGTTGTCTTGATGCCCAAACTGAAATCTTCACGTGTTGCATGATGTATGATTGAGCACTATCCCAGTTCCTCTCTTCTTCTTATATGCTTCTTCCATGGTAATGCTTGTCGCAACCATCTTCTACTACTCTTCCACCAGGTTTCTAACTCCGATAACGGTCTTCAATCTCACCAATAATCTCTATGTTCTTCTTTCGTTTTAGAACACAATACAATGTCATACTATGACAAGTTGTCCAAAACATGCGAAAAACATGATTATTCTAGCCAACACCATTGGCATCATTCAAGTTCATAAATGTTATAACGAGTGCAAAGGCAACTTCAGAAATCATCTCAGGGAATTTTCACATCGCCTTCTTTCTTCTTCAGGAACTGAAATACTTCCCAAAGGTTACTCTCAGTTAGTTAACCCCCTTCTTAGAAGTTTTTGTGGTTGCTTCTTCAGTCCTTCAAATCTAAAATGATGCAATCAGACGCGGAGTTTCAAAGGAAGACCAAATTAATTATTGATACGCGGAAACAGATAATGATTAGTGATAGTGGTACGTTTAAGTTCACGCTAGTCGATACGTCATCGCATACTTCTCTCGTTCTTCTTCATAAACAAACAAGGGCATCTAAAGAGAATCACCAAGGTTAAAAATCATATTCCATCAGCTCCTTCAATCTCTCAACTTCTATGGCACCATGGTTTCTTCACTGATATCAGTTCAATGTCCACTCTACTTCTTCAGCAGGAAGGAGTACCAAAAGGTTCATCAGAGAATACCGAAAAATCTTTGTATGACAAAATATTTCCCAATAGTAGAACTTTCCAAGGGTTGATAATAATGGTTTTCGGGACAACTTGGTAATCACATGAGTTCGGGTTTGGGGTTTTCCATAGTGGTAGAAATTTTAGCAGATGTAGAGAGTCATCATAATGAAATAGAGTGAAGCAAATTTTTAAGGTCACATTTCAGATATGGTAGTCTATGGTATCTTCACGAATAGCCATTCAGTCCAAAAGACCGTACGATCAGACATCTCAAAGTCAAAGGATTCATAGAGTGAATACAGTCGTCAAATCATACAGATAGTTCATATATCAGAGTCAAGTACATGGTTCAACAAAAATGTTGGGATGGATAAACGAACAGTTCAATGTGTGGGAATTTCGTTTAGCTTCTTAGCATAAGTAGCAGGTAGGATGTGTATCATTGGTAATACGAATATCGTATAATCGTCAATTGTGAGAGGTACAGAATCTCAGTTATCAGCATCATCATGCTTAGTTAACAAATCCATATAGAGATAGTATTTACATCATACCCTTCCAAAGGAAACGGTTGGCAGAACAAGGTTCATCATTCAAAGAGAGGAAACAAAACTTCTCATATTCGTGGTTCATAATTACCAAAATTCTCATAGGAGTAATAATGGATCATACAGAGTTAAGTAGTATCGGATGATACATTCATACCCAGCATAAGAAATGAATTTACAGAATGTGTCGAACACATTGTGGTTGAATGACCTACGATGTGGTCGAAAAGGTGTCAAACAGCTTATCAAACAAATCGGAGGCGGAGATCAAAATCTGAAGGTGAAACTTAAATGTGTAAGGTATCCAGGTAGCCTTCCGAGGTATTCCAAACTTACTTGGTTACTAAGCTTAAGTTGCAAAACTTCTAACTTCTGAAACAAAGGTCCTTATAAGGCTTATCTAAGAGCAAAGGCACGATCAGAGTGATACGGAAGCAAATGATACTTACATAAATGTCTTAGTCTACCCATTCCTCACTGGTAATAACTTAGGTTCCTATGGGGAATCCTAATGTAAAGTTTCAAAGGTTGTCTTATGAGCGCCTACAGTGGAAACTTAGGGGTCCAAACTTCACAGGTCAAGGGTAAATGTATTACGAATCGCAGCCTGGTCTCTGATACCATAATTGTAACACCCCAACCCGATAAGGGTAGAAGTATTACATTACAGTGACATATCAGAACAAACACAAGCATATGATTCATACATACAAAGAAATTCAGGGTTACAAATGAAAATCTGAAACTGCAAGGTTACAAAACAATAAATACTATGTCTAATAAAGTGAAACTTCATCTAATCGTCTCTAGTCCAAAGCATAGTCTTCTAAGTCCCGTCACACTCTCTTCCCATAACCCAGCTTCCTACTAGAACCTGCCGCAGGAAAAGGAAATGCGGCTGAGCTTAAAAAGCCCAGTGAACAGATACATATACAAAGCAATGATAATGAAACAGAACTGAAATATAGTGCATTGGGGAAATAGAATAAGGAATAGATAAAAGAGTAATAGAATAGAAAGAAGAAAGGATAGTCATCTACCACGAGCCCAAAACTCAAAGTCATATCTCAACATCATAATCTCAAAGTCATAATCTCAAAGTCAAAATCTCACAATCAGAGGGGATACCTCTCAGGCAACCAGATAATATGAGGGGTGTCCTCATGTATCATAAGGGTGGAGTAGCTAGCTCCCAGAAATTGTGAAAGGCGTGTATTGCACACAGCACCAGTCACCTCAAAGTCAACTCAAAGTCATAGTTAAATCCACTAAGCATACCTATCTAGGATTGCAATCCATACGCCCCTTACTCAAAGTCAATCTCAAAGTCATATACTCAAAGTCATAATGGCCATAATAATAATCATAAAAAGGGACGGCGTGAGAAATCACTCACCCACACATGAGTCATGCCAGTGGTGCATCACAGACATGCCTATGGTACCTCCATAGGTAGGAGAAACATAAATGGCTCGGGTATCAAACTAAGAGTCAGGTCTCAAAGTCATGCAAAAGGTCATATAGCAGAGGTTTATCTCAAAGTCATCTCAAAATCATATCAGAAATAGTATTCAAGGTCCATTCAGAGTTTATCAGGTCAAGGTTCATATTCAAAAATCAATTCATGGTTCAGTTCAAAAGTCCGTTTCAAAAGTTTCTATTAAAAGTCCAATTTAAATAATCTTTTAAAACAGTTTTCATAAAAATGGTCTTTCAAAATATAGGGTTCATGAAAGTTAAATAACCTTTCTTTTAAAAAGAATTTTAGCATCATTTATAAACATCTTTTCAAATCGGTTCTTCTCAAAACATTTCCATGGCATAATTAAAAGGTTTTCATAGCATAGGTTCATAACGGAGTTCATATCAAGTGGGATCAACAGAGAAAGTTCAAGTAAAGGGGATCATAGCAATGGCATCAATTCGGGAACTAACGAATCAGAATATGAAAGAGATCATGAGAAACCTTTTGAGAAAGGTCAGAATATCTGTACCTTAAACCGCAAGTGCACACAAGACAGAAACATAAAGGTCGAAAGCAAAATTCCTTCTTCAGCGAATCTACACGAATTAATGGTCGGCTTGTTATTAATAACTTATTCAATTCAGATTTCTCATTTTAGTCGGCTTTCCAGTTTTAGTAACTTTCCATTTAAAGTGACTTTCCACTTTTAGCAGGTTTCCATAAATAGTAAGTTTCCACTTTTAGAAAGTTTCCATAATTAGAAAGTTTCCATTTTTAGAAAGTTGAATCATTATTAATGGAATCAAGGTATCTTTTAACATATTTACACATTTGGTCCTTAGGGTTTCATAACTTTACACTTTAACCCTTTACTTTCCAAAATTACACTTTAAACCTTTTAGTATTCAAAGTTACACATTAAACCCTTAACTTATCCATTTTACACCATGATCACTTATTTTATCATATAATACGAATGGATACTCAAGTATTCATAATTTACACATTAAGTCCCTCAAGTTATCAAAGTTACATATTTAACCTTTTAATTTACAATTCCAACTTTTAATTATCTATAATTACATATTAAGCCATTAAATTACCAAATTAGCACAAAACCCCCTGAATATATTTTATCACTCAAATCAGTCCCAAGTTTCCAGAAATTACATGTTTAGTCCCTCTCTTTTAATTATTTTCAAAACAAACCCTAATTAGGTTTAAAATACATTTTAATCCATTTAAATGCAAAACTTACACTTAGCACCCTCATTATATATTTTATTCGAATATTATACAGTTCAAATAAAGTTCCAGAATTAACCTTTAAGTTTTAAAGTTTACAAAACTCACCCAAAACCTTTTAACACAAATCGCATGACATAAAATCATGGAATTAAAAACCCTAATCAAACCTAATCCATTTTTAATCATTTCCAGCACATTAAAGATCATTAATCATTACAAAAACAAGCCCTAATTCATAAAATCAAATCGTATGGATTTTTCCCTTTTATTTATACACGTTTTATTTAAAAAAATCGATAAACCAAAATAATTCGAAAACACATGATTCAAGCCATGATAATTCTTCCAATAATTTTCCAGATCATATTACATTATAACAAGTGTAAATAAATTTTATTAGGAATTGTTATGGATCGGAAGGTATATTACACAATTACACTCGTTTTTAGGGTTTTAAATCACGAAAGGGATGTCGAGCATGCATCGGTCGAATCCAACAATTTATTTGATGTTCATAAGGTGTAAAGGGTCTGAGAAAAATACCAAATCAATTTTGGAACGTGTAGAATAAGCAGTTCGATCAGATGTATACGCGATTGGCCAAAACATTCCAAAAATCGTCACGACTTCACCAATGGCCTAACAACCTTGAAACCAATTTTCGTGGGTCTTATTACATATAAGGAACATCAGAAAAATGATGAATGAATTTAATAGAGGTCGAATTAAGCAGAAATGATTTACCTTATTTGTAGGGCTCGACAAAAAGAAAAACAATGCCACGATGGTGTAAGGCTTCAACAATTCGAATGGGATTTTTCTTGGCTTCTTAGGATGATGATAGATCACAGAAAAATGCTTGATAGTGATGGGAGAGTCGAATGGAGGCTTGGGAATATTTTCTTGTGTGTTTTGTTTATTCGGTATTAGGGTTTGGAGGGAAAAAGGGTATGGGTTGACTTTTATTTTGATTGTGCCGAGTAGGGGGGGGGGGGTTGTGGGCCAGGAATTTCGTGATTTTAGCTTGGGTAATATCTCTTAATAATTATCTTCTCAATTTACCATATATATATCATTTAAATCAAAATAAAACTAATTAAAATACATTTTTACCTTAATCGGCCATATAGGGGCATTTTGGTAATTTCACCACTTGTGTAAATGTTAAATGTAATAGTTAAAATTATTTGGATACATAACTTGTCCATTGTTTGAAGTTTGGGATTTATTTGGAGACTTTATAAGCTTTTAAATAAGTTTCAAATTTGTAAGGGCAATTTGGTCTTTTCACATGTTCTTAGATTTTAGGTGTTACATTCAGCATAGTTTGTTTCTACGGATATAGATATTCCGTGTATTTTGATATTTAGTTAGGATATGCATGAGTTTATTTAGGAAGTGATAATGCATATCTCTATTTGTTTATAGAAGATACGTTTCTTGTGAAACGGTTTAGGGTTCCTTGTCTATAAAAAGAACACGTTATTATGTATTTAGTTACGTTTTTAGAAAAACAATTTCAGTATTATTAAAAGATCCATAGATGATCAAGTATTCTTAGTTATCATTGTTTATACTTGTGTTTATTTTCCGCTTCAGAATACAAGTTACAGAGATTTTCTTTTAGTATGTTTGTGATTACATAAGCATAACTAACGATCCACGAGTGCTCAAAGATCTATCAAGGTCTAAGGTTCAACAAGTGGTATCAGAGCCTCGGGAGAGTCTCTGTGATACTAAGATCATACTTCTTACACCCTCACAACCAAAACAACCAAAACAATGCCTGGATCAGACGATGAATCAGAAGTTACTCAGAACCAAAACACCACATCCTTCCAACAACTAACTCTCACAAACAGTAATGCCAAATTCCCATATCTTAAGAATGCAGAAGAGTATGAATTGTGGTCTATGAAAATGCAAAATTGGATCACCAATATTGACTGGAATCTTTGGGAAGTTGTCCGTAAGGGCAACAGTCTGAAGAAACATGTCAAAGATGCTGATGGGGTGGTTATCATTCTTGGTCCCAAAACTGCTGAAGAAGTACTGGCTGTTCAAAGAGAGAATAAAGTCAGAACTATTCTCCTTCAGGCAATACTAGATGACCACATGGGTGACTTTCACTTCATGGAAGATGCTAAGGATATCTGGATGGCAATCAAGGCTAGGTTTGGTGGGAATGATGAGTCAAGGAGGATGAAGAAGTCCATGCTGAAACAGCAGTTTCAAGAATTCCAAATATCTGAGGAAGAAGGCATCCACAAGGGCTATGACAGGTTCCATAGGATTCTGAGCCAATTGAATCAGCTGAAGGCTAGACCAGACAATGAGGATTGTAATGCTAAGTTCCTAAGATCTTTGCCACCTTCTTGGTTGCAAGTAAGCATTGCACTCAAAGCTAAAGGTGGATTGGATATGCTCTCTTTTGATGATCTCTACAACAGACTTAAATCTCTTGAGCATGATGTAAGAAGTCCCATTCGTACATACACTCATTCTGCCTTTGTAAGCACCTCATCCAATCAGATTCCTCATGCCTCAAGCCCATACTCATCAGGATCATCTTCTCATATCACCACTAAATCAACTCCTCAACCACAATCAAGTAACATAATGGAAGATGTACTTCACTCCTTTGTTGCTGAGTATGAACATCAGCAGCATCTTACTTATGAGGATTTTGAACATCTGGATCCACTAGATATGGAGGAGATGAACTTGAAGTGGCAGTTGGCAATGATTTCACTGAACATCAAGAGGTTCGAAAATAAGTCTGGAAGAAATTTTGGCTTCAAGGGAAGAGACCCTACTAGGTTTGACAGAAGAAAGGTCAAGTGCTACACTTGTGGCCAGATGGGTCACTTCTCAAGAGAATGCAAGGACAGGAAGGCTGGTGATGAGGTTAGATATACTACTTATCAACAGAGTCAAATGGAAGCTGGAACCTCCAAAGCTGGATCTTCCAAAGCTTTGGTCACTCTGGATGAGCAGGTCAATTGGACAGTTCATGAGCCTGATGAAGCTTCTGGTTCTGATCAAGTTTCTATGCTGGCAAGTTGCACTATAGAGGATCAGCAATATCAAGTTGCCTTGATGGGCATCTCTCAGGTACATAACTATATTTTTGGTTGTAGTGAAAAATATAATGAACTTAAGAACGAGTATGATGAATTGAAACCTAAGTATAATGAATGCTATGTAGAAGTTGAGGCTTATAAACAGGCTTTAAAAACTTTAGAAAGACAGAAAATTTGGTTTCAAAAGAATCAGCTTGCTTATGAAGAAAGGATAAGGGTGTTAGAAAGCAATTTAGAAGTCTCTAAAATTGATTTAAGGCATACTGAGAAAGAAAAAGCTGATGTAGTTTCAGAGAACAATGTACTGAAAGAGAAACTAGATAAGGAAGTAGCTAGACATAAAACATGGTTAATGTCAGGTGACAATTTAGCTAGCTTACTATATGGCAGTCAGGCTGTTAACTCTGCAATAGGTTTAGGCTTTAAGAAGTATGTTGGGCTAGAAGCTAGGAATGATTTAGGTAAATCCACATCAGCAGGATTAGCTAATTATGTAAAAGAAGGTAACTTACATGTTGTAGCTGGACCTATCAAAGGAGAACACATGCCCACTGACCTTTCCATAATTGTTGACTTTGATGGATCACACCATCTTTATGGCAAAAAGTCAAGTGACTTGCCAGACCCTGATTCTAAATCTACTGACTTTGTCTCTTGTTCTAACAGTGACAAGTCCTCTGACCAATTGTCTACTACTTATACCAGTTGTGATTCAAGTGAAAAGTCAGACCTTCCCAAGACCTCACCCAAGACAACACCCAAGACTCCCTACAAGCCTGTTAGAGTTTCTGCTGATTCCAAGACAGTTTCTTCTGAAGACTTGTTACTTAATTCTTTGCAAAACAATGTTTCTAATTCTGTCAAAAACAATTCTGTTAGTGGTTGTGGTTTGAATGCTTTTTCTTGTCATGGAACATCTTTCACTTTGAATAAATCTTCTAAAAAGAATAAATGCTTTGTGTGTGGAAGTAAATTTCATTTGATTAAGGATTGTAATTTTCATGAGCAAAGAATGGGTGTATGTGCTAGTCAAAAGAAACCTAGACCAATGTGGAAAAATGTTAATGATATACCATCCTTTGTTCCACATCAGCAGAAACACAATTCTGCTGATAAACCTTCTTCTTGGAGAAGATATGATGCTAGGCCATATGTGAGACCAACTAGTTCTTATTTTCATAATGGTTATTGGCCTAGACATTTTGACTCAATATATGTTGGTGGAGGGTATTGGGATACTGTTGTGAAGCCCTCAGCAGGTTGTTCTTGGACAAAGAAGGGACCTAATTTTCAATACAGGCCTAAGAACAATGGTGGATCTTATACATCTACATGGCCTAACTCTTATGATCCACAAGGCAGGCTCAAGTCAGCAATGACTTGAGTCTCCACTGTGTACTAACATTTTGTATAAATTTTGTTGTTGTTGTAGGATCATCCCCTGAAAAGTAAAGAATTAGGGATTGTTGATAGTGGTTGTTCCAGGAGTATGTCAGGTAGTAAGGATAAGATGCATGATTTTGTACCCATAGAAGGAGGAGGAAATGTGACTTTTGGTGGAGGAGATGGTAAAATCACTGGGAAAGGCACCATTAAAACACCTCTATTGGACTTTGTGAATGTATATTATGTGAAGGAACTGCAAAATTTCAACTTGTTCTCAGTATCACAAATTTGTGACACCAAGAATAAAGTTTTCTTCTCTGAGGATGAATGTCTTGTGCTCTCTAAAGACTTCAAACTGCCAGAAGATACAACTATTCTGCTAAGAGTTCCTAGAAACAACAATTTGTACACATTCAATTTGAATGATGTCCAACCTGAAGGTGACCTAACATGTTTGGTGGCTAAAGCAACCCTGGATGAGTCTACAAGATGGCATAGGAGGATGGCTCATGTGAATTTCAAGACCATTAACAAGCTTTCTAAACTTGGTCTTGTTCAGGGACTTCCTTCAAAAGTCTTCACCAATGAACATAATTGTGTTGCCTGCAACAAAGGAAAGCAACACAGAGCCTCATACAAAGCCATAACAGCTGTGAGCACCATCACAGAACCTCTTCAGTTGCTGCACATGGATCTATTTGGTCCAACTCCAATCAGAAGTATTGATCATAAGTACTTCTGCCTGGTAATCACTGATGATTAAAGCAGGTTTTGCTGGGTAATCTTTTTGAAAACTAAAGATGAAACAACTCCTATTTTAAAAGAATTCATTACCCTTAATGAAAACCAGCTAAATAAAGAGGTTAAAGGCATTAGGTGTGATAATGGGACAGAGTTCAAAAATGTTGTTTTAATAGAACTTTGTAAGTCTAAAGGGATAAAAAGGGACTATAGCACTCCAAGAACCCCACAACAAAATGGGGTTGCTGAAAGAAAGAATAGGACCTTAATAGAGGCAGCAAGATCCATGCTTGCAGACTCTAAGTTACCCACCATGTTCTGGACTGAAGCAGTAAGCACTGCTTGTTATGTTTTGAACAGGGTATCTATTACTAGACCTCATTTCAAGACACCTTATGAACTTCTCACTAGGAAAGTTCCAGACATTCATTACCTTAAACCTTTTGGTTGTAAAGTGACCATTGATACATGGGAATCGCACCAGGTTTTACCTCTCGAGTGATCTCGAAAAGCTTACAACCCCCACCAGGCAGTGTACCTGATCGTTGTAGTATAGTACAGTGACAAGTACCGGGGGACTGATCGTTCAACTCAGGAATAGTGTCGCTAGGATTAGAAAGCCTAAAAACTAGGTCTAGAGGTGAGGGATGATTCTTTTTGTATTTTTTATATTTTATAAAAGCAAGTATCACCTTCTCTTACCGCTATCTTAGCTATGCTTCTTAACATCATAAAGCCACCAAGTATCACCTTCTCCTACCGCTATCTTTGACTCTTTACAATCTATCATGGCACTAGTGGTTGCTAAAAATCCTCTTCCTACTAACAATGGGTATGTAGTGTCACTAACCATATCTAGGACGTGAAAATCCGCTAAAATAGTTAACTTTCCTACGTGAACAACTACATCCTTGATCATTCCAACCGGATGGGCAATACTCCCATCCGCTAGACCAATTAATACCTCCGTCTCCTCTAACTTTCCTAGCTTAAGAGTGGTAAAAATGGATAAGGGAATCAAGTTGAGGCTTGATCCTAAGTCGGCTAATGTGTCGAAAGCTTTGGATTTTCCTATCTTACAAGGCAACACAAATATTCCCGGATCATCAAGCTTCTTAGGCAACTTATTTTGAACGAAGGCGGTCCCATTTTTACCCAATTTAAATTTCTCATATTTTTCTAGGAGGGCACTATAGTAGGGAGCACGGGCTAAGACATCAATGATGGGGCATTCAAGGTGGAGGTCCTTGAATTCATGGTCAAGGTCTTGTGTAGGAGGTGTTTCAACTATGTTATTGACCGGTTTGATATCGGATGTTTTATTCAATTGGTCCTTTTGAAGAATTTGGTTTTGTTTGAAACACGTGCTCATCGTTTTGACCGAGTAGTATTGTGGACAAGAAGTAGGTGACGAAACCGATGATATGGCATTAACGTTTAGTTTCGGGTTCTTGACCGTGTTGCTTGGGAGTGCTCCCATTTCTCGGTCATTGAGAACTTTCAACAATGTGTCGATTTTGGTGGTCATCTCGCTTTTCTTTTGTTTGAAATCGGCTTCAAACTTAGATATGCGAGCTTTTTGAGATGCCATAAATTTGGACATCAACCCTTCAAGATTATTGGTACTACCATAGTTATTGGAAGGATTGTTGTTGAAAGTACGGTTAGATGGTGGACCGTTTGGTTGGTAATGATTAGGTGGATTGGAAAAATATTTTGGGGCATGTATTGGTTTTGCTTCCACCTAAGGTTCGGGTGATTTTTCCAAGAAGAGTTGTAGGAATCACCGTAAGGGTTTGACTCGGGTTTGAAAGTGTACCACTTATCTCCCGCTTCGTCGGTACGCGAGGATGCGTAGTCCGCAAAAGCTTGTCCGGGGAGTTCTACGCAATCACGAGTGTCATGGGGACCACTACATAATTCGCATGAAGAAGTGATTTTGTTCACTTGGCTTGAAGGCTTAGGAGCTTCGTAGGATTTCATCAGAAACTTGACTTGGTCTTCAAGTTCCATGATCCTACGGTCGGGAGTGCTAGAATTTTTCAAAGGCAAAGATATTGCCTTGACCGTATTGTTCAAATCACGGGGATCATTCCAACTTTCGTTGTCATAGAGAGCAAGATCTTCTATGAGTTCCCATGATTCTTCCGCACTTAGATCACGTAGCTTGCCACCGGCCGATTGGTCAATGGTTCGCCTTGTGGAGAGATCGATATGGTCATAGAAGATTTGGACTTGGAGCCAAAGATCTATGCCATGATGAGGGACTTTTTGGAGTAAGTCCTTGAAATGAATCCATGCTTCATATAGAGTTTCACCTTGACGTTGTTGGAACATCAAGATATCATTTCTAAGCTTGGTAGTTCTCCCTGGTGGGAAAAATTGAGCAAGGAAACGAGTGGTGAGATCATCCCATGAGGTGATGGATCCCGCGAGTAAACGTTCAAGCCATTGACTAGCTTGATCACGTAGAGAGAATTGGAATAGGCGTAATCGGGTTGACTCTCTAGTTGCAACATCAAGGTCTTTGGAATCTACGATTTTAAGGAAATCCTTGAGATGTTGATTAAGATCTTCGGAACGAAGTCCATGAAATGCACATCCGAACCGTGCACACCCCTAATACGTTTTACAAGTTGTGAAACCAAAAATGAAGGCTTTCAGAAAGGGTGAGCGCACAGGCAGGCTTGTGCGCACAATGTCAAGTGTCAGCTTGACGTTTAACCTCAACCACGAAATGAGCTTTACTTTCGGGTGAAGGTGTGACTATCTGCATCACATCTTAACATAGATTCAATACCAAAACTAATCACGCACTCCATTTTCTTCCCTCAATACTAAAACACCAATTTTTATGAAAATGTAAGGCGCTAATGATGAATCTCCTTTATTTTATTTCAACAATCCAAGAAAAACTATGTTCCATTATTTTATTCTCAATTAACAAATGAAAAAGTGCTCAAATTTTTACTAAACCACTAGTGCCCACAACGTGTTTGACAAAATAGCACAAAGAAAATTTTACAACTTTTATTCTTCCTTTCCTATTTAACTTAAGGAAAATGATTTGGAGGCCTAATTTGTGTGCCAAAATTCATGCCTAAACATATGTGTCATCATCCTGATGGTTTGTGGAAAAGTGGGCCCCTGGCTGCAGTCATCATAATGATGTCACATAGATTTAGGCATGACTTTAGACACATCTTTTAGGCCTCCCAATCACTACTCTTAACTTAAAACCTTGCAAAACCCTACACTCAAAATCCAATTCTTGTAAATCCCTTAACACAAAAACCCACCTTTTATTTCCTACCATAAGTAAAATTGTTCGACGAAAATGGCACCCTCCTCTACCTCTTCAGAAGGAATTTGGCCGTGTCCGTTTTGGGGATTTCATTGTTGCCCGGATGGTGAAGTGGGTAATAAAGAGATTGCTCGTTTAATTTCTCATCTCAAGAGTTTACACCTTCCGACCGATGAACGCAAATGTGTCTTACATGAGGCTATTTCTACGGATAGTGGATTATTTATGGCATTGACGGAAACTTTGAAGGCATTTGACCAATGGTTATGTGGGAACTTTATGACTTTACATACTTTGAATCGCGCTTGTCATCACCCGGATGGTCTTGTCCGTTTTTCTAAAGGGTCTGACGACATGAGTGGATACATCGTGGGTATTCCCAAACCGAGTAATAAGGAGTCCGATACAAAAGGTACCGAGGGGTTGGTTTTGGATGCTGATCTTCTTGATCATGTTTTTAAAGTGCCTATCATTACAGTCAAATCTATACCTCATGGTTGTCGTCTCGCCTTCTCTCAAGCATTGAAAACAGTTCTTTACAAGGTGTTTGCCCAGCCCGGCTCTGTCGATGCAAGGGTTAGGTTGTTACTCTTTCCACGTTGTACGTTGCAGGTATGCAGGCCCAAGAATAGACAAGAACATAGATCTGGGAATAGAAAATCCTTGCAACAAAGTTCAATATTGAAGTCTCTGGCTACATGGGGGGAAGATGATGGTATTAAAATGCTAATTAAAATTATGTTAGATGGTTCTGGGTTGGGGCCCTTGGGTCAGGGTGGGGATAATTTTCTGGAAGAGGGAAAAATGAGTAACACTAACATCAGACAGTGTCTTCACAAGGTTGCAGATGAGTATTTTACGACAGTAGTGAAAGTTCTATCCTCCTCTGGGGTTGCTCCACATTGTGATGATACCATTAAAGCCTTGGAGGCTAAGCATCCTTACAAGCAACCCCCATTCAGGCCGAGCAACACATTTTCTGAGCCTCCCCTTGTAGCGGAAGTTGATAGAGTATTTGGTTGTATCAAATCATTCTCTAAAGGTACTTCATGTGGAAGAGATGGTTTGAGGGCACAACATATTTTAGATGCTTTATGTCGAGAGGGGTCTGCTACCTCCGCAGATCTCTTAAAGGCAATCAATTTAGTCGTTAATTTATGATTAGCAGGAAGGTGTCCACCCGTTTTTGCGAAGTTTGTTGCATTTGCTCCTCTCACACCACTCCTTAAACCAGATAACGGGATTCGGCCTATTGCAGTAGGCACTATATGGCGACGTTTGGTTTCCAAGGTTGCTATGAAAGGTGTGGGTAAAGAAATGGCCAAGTACCTCAGTGATTTTCAGTTTGCGGTTGGAGTGTCAGGTGGCGCTGAGGCTGTTTTACATAGCGCCAATAGGGTGTTGAGTGAATATCACAATGATGGGTCTCTTGCTATGCTTACAGTGGACTTCTCGAACGCATTAAACCTTGTGGATAGATCAACACTACTCGACGAGGTTAGGTTGAGGTGCCCCTCTATTTCTTTATGGGTAGATTTCTTATATGGGCAGGCAACGAGGTTGTATATAGGAGACACACATATCTTGTCTACCACTAGGGTGCAACAAGGTGACCCGTTGTGACCTCTTCTTCTTGCTCTTGTATTGCACCCGTTAGTACATAAGATCAGGGACAATTGTAAGCTTTTCATGCTTGGTATCTTGACGATGTGACCGTTATTGGAGATGTAGAAGAGGTAGCCAGGGTGTTAGACATTATAAGGGCAAATGGACCAGGTTTGGGTCTTGAACTTAATATAAAGAAAACAGAGATATTTTGGCCCTCGTGTAAAGGTATGAAGCTTCGTGAGGGTTTATTCCCTATTGATATTAGAAGGCCATCATTGGGTGTGAAGCTTCTTGGGGGAGCGGTTAGTAGAGACGTAGATTTTATTAGTGGGTTGGCTTTGAGGAGAGCTACGAAAGCTGTTGATTTGATGAGTCTTCTTCCACAGTTACACGACTCGCAGAGTGAGATCCTTTTGCTTCGATCATGTATGGGTATTGCCAAACTTTTTTTTTGATTAAGGACTTGTCAACCTGTACACATGGAGGATGCGGCCTTGTTCTTTGACAAAGGGTTACGTGAGTCGATCGAGAACATAGTGGTTTGTGGAAGGCCCTTCTTTGGAGACTTACAGTGGCGACTCGCTTCTTTACCCATTCGATTTGGTGGTTTGGGTTTGTACTCGACAAAGGTGGTTTCCTCTTATGCTTTTGTGGCCTCGAGGGCCCAATCTTGGGTGCTACAAGCAGAGACGGAGCCAGAAATTGATGAGGCGAAAAATGAACCGTTTTTAGGGGGTCATTTAAGCCCGTATTTGAATTTATTTGATCAAATATTGCCCTAAATCGTTCCTTTTGTCATTTTAGGTACTTTTGGAGTGAATTCTGGAAAAGGAAGCATTTTGGACGTTTTTGGAGCATAATAGTGAAGAAAACGGCAAAGTCTTAATTTTCCTTGCTGGGAACAGTACCTGACGGCGTCACATGCTCCTTAATGACGGCGTTAAGAGTAATACAAGAGGTGGAAGTAAATAAAGTCCGTGACGATCCAGAAGAGTTTTACACTATGGACATGACGGCGTCACCATAGGCCGTCATGGTCCAAATACAAGTGACGGCCAAGAGTAGAAGTGCACATGACGGCGTCAAACTTGGATCTAGGCAATCCGATTTCATTATGGGCGGCGAGTTGACGGCGTCAGATATTCCTTCTTGACGTCGTCATCCTGTAAAATCTATATATAGTTTTGCAATTTTCATTCATTAGTGGTGGAATTTTAGTGTAACTCTAGAGGGATAGCACGAATTTTACTGCTCTTTCAAGAGTTTTTACCCTTTGAATCCTTTCATGCTTAATTGAGATAAGTATCATTTCAATTCATTCAATATGTCTATGTGTTGTTTGAATATATCTTACGCTTATCATGAATTTAACATGCTAGGCTAGATCTCTTGTGTGTTTGCTTAGATGTAGTGAAACCTAGATGTTGATTATAGGTTGATTGTTTGTTTATAGTTGTTACGGATGAATGATTTCGATGTTAGGCTTAAGAAAACTGGCAGACTTCCTATTGGGTAACATGCTTGAACGTCTTAAGAAACATGAACCAATGCGTACTTGGTTATTATGGTTGTATTTAATGCATGAGCGAATTCTAATGATCCCATGTTAGGAGCTTCTTGCAGGCTCGACATAGGAGTGAAGTAGGAGCTTATTGAGTTGGGGAAGCACGTACGCCACCCCACGAATGGTATTAAGGAATATAACCCGTCATCCACGCAATTGTAACAAACTATCAACCTGTAAAAGATATCTAGGGAGTAATGAAACCTAAGTAAACACAACTTTCCCCATTATTATTCACACCACTAGTTTAATTAGCTTTATTTTCATTTCTGTTATTTTATTTTGATTGCATCTTAGTTATTGGGTTAGTTGATTAGCAACTAATTCTGCCCACTCTTCCAAAAACCCGAGCCTTTAATTGCTTTCATAAAATATTAAAAAAAAAATACAAAAAGAATCATCCCTCACATCTAGACCTAGTTTTTAGGCTTTCTAATCCTAGCGACACTATTCCTGAGTTGAACGATCAATCCCCCGGTACTTGTCACTATACTATACTACAACGATCAGGTACACTGCCTGGTGGGGGTTGTAAGCTTCTCGAGATCCCTTGAGAGGTAAAGCCTGGTGCGATTCCCACGTATCAAGTTTTTGGCGCCGCTGCCCGGGGAATAGTTATTGTCTAGGTTAGAATTTCTTTTTATTAGGTCTACTTGCTAGATTCCTTCTAGTAAGATTTTATTTTTATTTTTAGGTTTTCTTTAGTCTATCCTATTTCTTCGAGCCTTTGTTCGTAACCTTTACCATCCGACATCATGGAAGGTGGTAACATCTTTGAACCCATCAACCCACCAATTCAAAACCACCCACAAAACCCACCACTAGCAAACCAACCTCCTAGGCCCCGAACCTTAGGAGAGTATTCCCGTCCTAGCCACCAAGGCTATCGAAACACCATTGAGCTCACCCAAGGAGCCAATGTGTCCCCATTGCGATCCGACACCATCCGGTTGGTGCAAAGCGGATGTGCATTCCATGGACTTCGTTCCGAAGATCCTAACCAACATCTCAAGGATTTCCTTAAAATCGTAGATTCTATAGACCTTGATGTTACAACTAGAGAGTCAATCCGATTACGCCTATTCCAATTCTCTCTACGTGATCAAGCTAGTCAATGGCTTGAACGTTTACCCGCGGAATCCATCACCTCATGGGATGATCTCATCACTCATTTCCTTGCTCAATTTTTCCCACCGGGAAGAACTACCAAGCTTAGAAATGATATCTTGATGTTCCAACAACGTCAAGGTGAAACTATATATGAAGCATGGACTCGTTTCAAGGACTTACTCCAAAAAGTCCCTCATCATGGCATAGATCTTTGGCTCCAAGTCCAAATCTTGTATGACCACATCGATCTCTCCACAAGGCGAACCATTGACCAATCGGCCGGTGGTAAGCTACGTGATCTAAGTGCGGAAGAATCATGGGAACTCATAGAAGATCTTGCTCTCTATGACAACGAAAGTTGGAATGATCCCCATGATTTGAACAAAACGGTCATGGCAATATCCTTGCCTTCGAACAATTCTAGCACTCCCGACCGTAGGATCATGGAACTTGAGGACCGAGTTAAGTTTCTCATGAAATCCTACGAAGCTCCTAAGCCTTCAGGCCAAGCAAACAAAATCACTTCTTCATGCAACTTATATAATGGTCCTCATGAAACTCACAATTGCATAGAACTCCCAAAACAGGCTTTTAAGGACTTCACGTCGTCACGTGCTAATAATGTAAGGGATAGAGGGTTCATCACTAATCGAGGTCCTCGAAACTTTGGCGAGGCCTATGAACCATGGAAGGATAAACCAAATTTTAGAGGATACCAAACTCGGAGTGTATCCTTCGATGATTCCCCTCCACTCGAATGGTCTGAGCATTTCCCACCACGAACCATTCCTGAGCAAAACTATGAGGATGCCTTGCGGAAGTTCATTCTCTCTCAAGAACTACAGCTCTCCATGCTCGAGACCCGATTTAGACAACATCAGGCCGATATAAATGACAAGATTTGTAATATGTTCATTTCTATTAAAGAGCACGCTGTTAGTAAACCGATTCGGGCTGAAGAAGTCAAATCTGTCACCGTCACAAATCAGCCAACCTCTCCCGTTAAAATAAAAAGCCCTAGTAAACTCTTTAAACATATGTCACCAACAGTGAAGGAAGTCGGGGGGCTATGTTAAACCTCAAGGACCAATCCATTTTGTAAATACCATCACCACAATATCTGCTCCTGCACCTGACATGAACCGACATCCAACTGGGGGATAAGGGTCATGAAGCTGAGGGCGAGACCCCAGAGAGGGACCACGAAGTGGTCAAGAGCCTAGCCAACTTACTCAAGGACCCCATCACGAAAGGGTCATGCGAATGGGATGAGTCGAATGAAAGATCAAAAGGGCACACGAAAGACCCGGGGATTTCAGGTGAATCTACTGTAGAGAAATTAGAGGAAGATATAGTCGATATTGCTCTAGGATGTAGCAATAGGATTAGGAAAAGCAACTCGGAAGTTTTTAAGATTTCTTGCACCGCTATGGAGAAGCTCATAACCGATGCTTACATAGATCCTAACCTCCCTATGAGCATAATTCCCCTCTCCCTTTACAATGAAGCCTTCCCTGAACAAATCTCGTGTAAAGGACTCAATAATGCCAGGTTGATGAAAAGGTTATCATTTATGATTGGAGGGTTCACCTATGACATTGATCTCACCGTAATCGATGACATAAACTCGGTTATAATCCAACATTAACCAACCTCGTCCTCGGGCAACCATTTGTTAATGAGACAGGAGTAATCCTGGATGAGAAAGATGGTAGTGCCTTATTCACCAACGGTGTTAGGGAAGTGATTTTCTGAAGGGGTAATGAGGAAATATACGAGTACCATCCGTCACTAGATTGCAATGCATATGGATCACAAGATGGAAGGTCGGAAAGGATAAAGCGGCGTGATCCGAATAACCTCAAAATCCCTTGTATGATTGGTCACAAGTATTTCGATAATGTCTACATTGACGTGTTTCTACCTAAGAATTTTATGTCCCTATTTCATTATAACAATATTTGTAGATGGGGAATGATTTATAAGGGAGAGAATGTTGTTGGTAGAGATCATGAAATCCAGATATTTATAGGGAATATGGCATTTACAGTGGAGTTTACAATCGTGGACAACATTGAGGACTATATCGACCCTAGGTTATCACAAGTTGTTTTCGGGGCACCCTTCTGTGAAGTCACAAACTTAATGGTTGATGACCGGAACAGAATCATGACTTTCACATATGGGATTAGGAAAGTGTCATACCAAACGCCATATAAGACAAAAGATTTCGATGGAATAGATTACGACGGACTTGATAAGTTAGGTTCTCAACTTGTTTTATGTGATGATGATATTCAAAGAGGATGTAAAAATACCTTTGATTTATCATGTGGGTTCTTTAAGGATGTTAGTAAACTTGGATCCAAGTATCGGGAATATGTCTTTGAGTTTGAAGACCCAAAATACCTGCACTATGAAAGCGATACTGAGATAGGAGATGACCTAGAGAATGAGACCAACGATGAGGTCACGTAATTGCCCATAACCTTGAGTCTAGCTACAAGACTCGTAAATAAAGAAAAGCGCTTCTTGGGAGGCAACCCATGTTTTGTGTGATTTTTATTTGTTTGATTGTTATTTGTTTCCGTATGCATGCTTTATTTTTATTGTTGGTAGATCATGTTTCAAACTAAATTGTGAAAATGCTTTATTTTGTTGTTTAACTTCGTCTTAACTTCATATAAAGGTATTTTGCAAAAGATAAGTGTAAGGGGAAACCCCAAATTTGTTTCTAAGAACGAAATTGATCATGATTCTCCACAATATTAAATGGACATGTGTATTAGTATTTTTAGAGTCAAATGCTTGTATCGAGTCATAATGATGTTTTGCAGGATTTTCCAGGAAGTAGGACATAAGTTTTTCCAGAAATTTTCCGGAAACTTAACGTAAAGATTTCTGCAGATCATTTCCGACGGCGTCAGGAGTTAACTCCTGACGGTGTCATGTGTAAAATTCTAGAAATTTTGCTAGTTTTGTTTTTCTAACGGAGTCTTAAAGTTTTTGTTAATTCTTTAGTTTTATAAACTCCAGGAAATCTGCAAACATTCATTCCACAAGCATTATATCTTACATCGCTTTCTAGGATTTATTAGTATATATAGATTGCCGTCGATTTTACGCGAGGTTGCCTTGTTTGTTTTCTCAGGTTTAACAGGTTACATATGACAAGAAGATGATTTATATTTCTGGAAGAGAAGCTTTGATTGTTCATTTTCTTGGAGGAAGATCTAACCTTGTTGACACACTATCCACACCGAACGAATCAGGGGAGTATTTGATTTCATTCTTTTACCTATTTCACTTTTACATTCTTTAATTGAACATTGGGGACAATGTTCATCCTAAGTGTAAGGGGAGGGTAAATGATGATACCTTATAGTATACACTTGCACTTGAGTTTGTTTGTTTGATGGTAGGTGTGTAATAAAACTAAGAGAAATACTTGTTAGTGTAATTTTAGCGCCAAATTTAAAATTTTTTACAACATTTAGGAGTGAAACTTTAGCCTTAGCAAGCGTCTCATGGATAGGAGTTGTATGACTAGCACAAAACCGTACCATTCAGAAAACTTTTCCACCCAAATATGTGAGGTTCGCCTTTAGATTTGATAGGAAAAGCATTCAATATTAGTGCTTATGAGTGTATCGGTAGCATTTAGATTCTAGAACTTGCGTTAATGATGCATCCCGAGACCGCTAGTGAGACTACATTCGTGTAGTAGGATTTACTACATGATAAGAGGCATTAGGATCACCCTTGTGTTAAACCTGTATCATAATTACTTGACCATTTAAGTCATATTGCTTGGCTAGTAAAGTCAATTGAATTTTTCCACACCTTAGCGTTGTACTCAATTTTAGTACACGAAACCCCTAGTACACCCCTCCGAGCCTATCTTTTCGTTTCTAACTTTAAGCATCTTACTTAAAGGAAGAATTTGTTACAACCCACTTAAATGTACAACCAAATCGCCTTAGCCTTCCGTGTATGCACTCATCTTTAGTGCATTATTGTTACATGTTTAAACCCTTAGTTAATTATCTAATTGATTACATGGTTGCTAAGTGGAGTCATATCCTTGTACATATTGTTTTGGGACGATTGGGACTCATGGGTAAAGTACTTGTTTTATGGAGTAATGGGGAAGAACATCATATTATTACCCCCCATATGTACGTTAATCTTAAAAGTACTCCAAGTGTTTTGATTATCTTAATTCGAGTCGTTAGATTAGTTATTGTAAAGTATGTAAAAATTCAAGTGTAAGGGGAATATTCATTCCCCATGATGTATTATTTTGGATGGTAGGGTAAGAGTGTATGCAAAAAAAAAAAAATGGAAAAATTAAGAAAAAGAAAAAAAAAATATAGAAAAAAAAGAGAGAAAAACATACGGACTACCATCCCGTTTCATTTTATGTTTATTTTTAAGTTCTTGTTATTTCTGATTTATTAGCTTAAGTCGAGTTTAGTCTTGACATAGCAACGCCATATTGTACATGTAATTATCCAAGATGATTAACTCGCCGCCAGTAAAGATTGCCTATATCCAACAAAACCGTGTACTCCATATCCCTACACCTAACGTTATAACCCTTTAAAAGACCTCTTTGATAGTTTATCCTAGGTGCTTACGCCAAGTGGTGGAGGTTTGATCCTTTCCCAAGCCTATGGTAATCTATTTTGCTATGACAGGTAGTGAGAGATATTTTCCATTTCCATATTGTGATATATACTTTATTACACCCGAGATATGTGAGTATCTAAACACTATTTGTGAGGTGCTAGTGTATGACCTCCGTGCTTGTCTTTGGTCTTTAGTGGAACGATTATTTGTTGTAATTACTTTTATATTAGTGTTAAATGACCCCTAACTTGTATTTTGATTAGAATAAAAGTGCATTTGCTTGAGGACAAGCAAATCTCAAGTGTAAGGGTATATGATGAGGCGAAAAATGAACCGTTTTTAGGGGGTCATTTAAGCCCGAATTTGAATTTATTTGATCAAATATTGCCCTAAATCGTTCCTTTTGTCATTTTAGGTACTTTTGGAGTGAATTCTGGAAAAGGGAGCATTTTGGACGTTTTTGGAGCATAAAAGTGAAGAAAACGACAACGTCTTAATTTTCCTTGCTGGGAACAGTACCTGACGGCGTCACATGCTCCTTAATGACGGCGTCAAGAGTAATACAAGAGGTGGAAGTAGATAAAGTCCGTGAGGATCCAGAAGAGTTTTACACTATGGACATGACGGCGTCACCATAGGCCGTCATGGTCCAAATACAAGTGACGGCCCAGAGTAGAAGTGCATATGACGGCGTCAAACTTGGATCTAGGCAATCCGATTTCAATATGGGTGGCGAGTTGACGGCGTCAGATATTCCTTCTTGACGCCGTCATCCTGTAAAATCTATATATAGTTTTGCAATTTTCATTCATTAGTGGTGGAATTTTAGTGGCGAGTTGACGGCGTCAGATATATAGTTTTTCAATCTATTGTAACACCCTAGGCAAATCCCACATCGGCTGTGGCCTGGAGAGATGCTGGGCTCATAATATAACATTCGCCTTACAATGACACAACGCGTTTTGTGGTCTACTGCGAGTGGGGTTCTTAGGAACTGGTAGTTAAGCGTGCTCATGTGAGAGTAGTACTGGCTTGGGTGACCTGCCGGGAAGTCTTCAAATGAGGCTACAAAAACAAAGCCGTGAGCCTGCGGGCAAAGCGGACAATATTGTGGTCTGCGTAAGGCGGGGTGTTACAAGTGGTATCAGAGCCACTCCTGAGCCGTTCGGGATGGTGGGGCAAACCTCATCGAGGACGATGAGTCCCTAAGGGGGGGTGATTGTAACACCCTAGGCAAATCCCACATCGGCTGTGGCCTGGAGAGATGTTGGGCTCATAATATAACATTCGCCTTACAATGACACAACGCGTTTTGTGGTCTACTGCGAGTGGAGTTCTTAGGAACTGGTAGTTAAGCGTGCTCATGTGAGAGTAGTACTGGCTTGGGTGACCTGCCGGGAAGTCTTCAAATGAGGCCACAAAAACAAAGCCGTGAGCCTGCGGGCAAAGCGGACAATATTGTGGTCTGCGTAAGGCGGGGTGTTACAAGTGGTATCAGAGCCACTCCTGAGCCGTTCGGGATGGTGGGGCAAACCTCATCGAGGACGATGAGTCCCTAAGGGGGGTGATTGTAACACCCTAGGCAAATCCCACATCGGCTGTGGCCTGGAGAGATGCTGGGCTCATAATATAACATTCGCCTTACAATGACACAACGCGTTTTGTGGTCTACTGCGAGTGGGGTTCTTAGGAACTGGTAGTTAAGCGTGCTCATGTGAGAGTAGTACTGGCTTGGGTGACCTGCCTGGAAGTCTTCAAATGAGGCCACAAAAACAAAGCCGTGAGCCTGCGGGCAAAGCGGACAATATTGTGGTCTGCGTAAGGCGGGGTGTTACAGTTATTCTATTTTGATTGCTTCTTAGTTATTGGGTTAGTTGATTAGCAACTAATTACGCCCACTCTTCCAAAAACCCGAGCCTTTAATTGCTTTCATAAAAATAAAAAAAAAAAATACAAAAAGAATCATCCCTCACCTCTAGACCTAGTTTTTAGGCTTTCTAATCCTAGCGACACTATTCCTGAGTTGAACGATCAATCCACCGGTACTTGTCACTATACTATACTACAACGATCAGGTACACTGCCTGGTGGGGGTTGTAAGCTTCTCGAGATCCCTTGAGAGGTAAAGCCTGGTGTGATTCCCACGTATCAGGAATATATGTTAAGGGGGGCCATAAATAATTTGTATAATAATTAGTTACCCTATCAGTTCGACCATATTGACATATCTGTAACATGTATGAGGTTACAATTAACTAGGTCTTTAAGTCGGTGTAAGTCATTAAAAATGACTTTAAGACATCAATAAAATGCTAACTTTATCAAATAAAAAATTTTACATTCTCTAAAGATATTAGACATCTAGTTTTGCTACTTTTTTTTATAAATTACCTCAATAACTAAAAGCAATGAAAATTACACAATTTATTAAAGGCAAAAATTGAATAATGGTTTCCTACCTCCCTATGCAAAATGACGAAAAGTTGTCTCGGTACCAGTATTACACAAATCAATACTATATAAATTTTTTCCCAACCTTTTCTTCTTCTCCCCCACTAGATCTGCATATATCTTCTTCACTTTTTATTTTCAAAAAATCTTACGTGACCCAAACAATTACCATTCGAAAAACGTAATAACCATGGGTGTGTTTAGATATGGGCTGTTGGCAGGGGCTAGATTGAAGATTTTATAAAACCTTGGCCGGAAACCAAGCGACAGGCTGGGCTAGTTGGGCCGGTTGGGGGTGGCCGAGCACCCGCCAGCCCCCCCTGGCTCCGTCCCTTGCTACAAGACCACATCTTACGGGACAGTGGCATATGTGGTACGAATGATGATTATGCTTGTGCTCTGGATTGTCTTTGTGATATGATTCCAAGCTTTGATTTTAGTGGTTTCACTAATAAGGACACCGCCCCCTCTAAACCCCAACAAACATTGGCGAGTGCTCTTTTTAGTGAAATGGTCAAGGATATGGAAGCTCACTTCGACATGACTATGAGACAGAAAGCAGTTTTTGAGTGTCTACGGGTACCACATGCTCAGGATTTTCTTCTAGCTATCCCTATAGACGGGCTAGGTCAACATATGTCACCGGTGGAATATCGTACTATCCTTAAGTATTGCCTTATGATTCCTTTATTTCCGGTTGATGAGATATGCCTAGTTTGTCACAAGGCACGTTTGGATTCCTTTGGGGAACATGCGGTTCATTGCAAGGAGCTCCCGGGCTTCAAGTACAAGGATGCTATGGTTAGGGACGTCCTTTTTGACATATTTAGGCGTGCCGGGATCTCAGTCAAGAAAGAAGCGCCTGTGAACTTTTTGACTGACCAGATGGATGAAAGATCCACACTCAGACCGGCAGACGTTTTGGTTTTTGGATGGGTTGGAGGGAAACATGCGTGTGTGGATCTAACCGGGGTTTCTCCTCTTGTGGGGTTGAGTAGCCGGGGTTTTACAGTGGGACAGGTTGCTTTGAAAGCCGCCTCGTACAAAGTGGCAAAACACGAGAAAGCGTGCGTTGAAAATCAACATGTTTTTATTCCTTTCGCGTTTGATACTTTTGATTTTCTTGCACCTGAGGCAGTGGAGCTACTCAACAGAGTTCAACGTGCTATACATAGTAATGTTGTAACACCTAGATCCACAAATGTCGTTTTTAAGAGAATTAGTTTTGTCATTCAAAAAGGGCTAGCGGCGCAGCTTGTTGCTTGCTTGCCTTCCATCACTATGTAAATTTAATTCAGTATTAATAGAAATACGAAGTTGTGGTATGGATTTTAGTTCCTCACAAGAGGTCAAGGGTTCTATACTTGATAGAAATATTGTAATTTGTAATGACGAAATATGGCTAACAATCCGGATATCGTATATAATATACATAGCAAATGATATATATATATATTATGGTAGTGGTTTTATCATGGTGCTTACTTATTTATTGATTAACTACATTAGTTTAGAGTTCATTGCCACATAAAATGTTATAATTTACCGACCTTAGGTTTTTTAAGCATGGTTTATTGAAGTCGCCATCATAATAGAATATAAAATGCTAACCCTGTGAAAAAGGAAAAAAAACAATCTTAAAATATGTGTTAAGAAGATTCATATTAAAACACCAATAAGTTCTTTTATTGTATGTGTCTTCGGACCATTTCCAAACATACAAAACTATAGTAAACTCAAAACTTATATAGACTGAAAATAATTTTAAAGAAATGTTTGATGATTCTTGTAAGTTTTGTGTGGCTAGAAATTTTAACATGAGATAAAATATATAAACGTGATGTCATAAGACATAGCAATTGATACCTTTAAGTGTTAGTTACGTGATAAGTATTTATCAACATTGACTAAGCAGAATCTGTTAGCTAATATTGTTTGTTTGTTTACTTTTAGTAATCATTCAACCTTATATATAAACCTTGAAGTCCTCACATTTTAGCACCATTTGAAATCCTCCCATCTCTTTCAAATTATAATGGAGAATCATGAGCTTCTCCCTACATTTTCTTCTTATTTTCAGCAACCAACAAAAGAGTCTCAAACTTATTCCATATTCGACGTTCCAAACGCTCTAGAAGGGCCCACCCATGACAGTTCAAGACCATCTTTGGGTTCATTCACTAACACGTCAAGTTTATTTCCAAACTTGAGTATGTTTGTGAACGAACCCAAACTTGTAGCCAATCTGCAACAAGTAACAGATTGGCTCAAGTTCCAACAAACCTCACCAAGCAACATTGGTGAACATCATTGGTTGAGCACTCGAGCTCAGCCAATGAAATATACAGGGAGACAAGCCATGAATACAACATTCGTGAGGAACCAGATTTGTTCTCCAAGGAAGATATTTAGAGGAGTGAGACAAAGGCATTGGGGAAAATGGGTAGCCGAAATCAGGTTACCAAAAAACAGGACACGGGTATGGCTTGGGACATTTCATACAGCAGAAGAAGCTGCTTTTGCATATGATACAGCCGCGTATATGCTAAGAGGCGATAATGCACACTTAAACTTCCCACATATGAAGAACAAACTAAAAGCTAACTCGAAAAATGGGAACATTGTAGCTTTGCTTGAAGCAAAGATGCAAACAGTCTCTAAAGAAGTGGCAAAAACCAAGGCTAGTGATTTAGCACCACCAATGGTAGATGTTCAATTGTCGGAAACCAAAACTATTGGAGGTGGGCTTGAGGTGAACGCGGTGATAGGGCCGGATATTGGAGAGGGTGTTCAGCTCAGTAGAATGCCATCTTTGGACATGGATTTAATATGGGATGCACTTCTTGTTTCTGATGCATAGTTACATCTAATATGATGTTTTTTGATATTCATAGCTCAAAATGTTGCATAAAAAGTTTGAATGAGTGAATATATTTAATAAGTTAAGATGTACGAGTATTTTGTTTAGTTTGGGCTTATGGGCCCAATTCAAACACAGGTTAAGTGGTCAATATTGACTCTTTAGCTTTTTCATTAGGTAAAGAACATTTTACTTTCATCATGAAGTATCAAATGAAACATAAAGAAGTTTGGATGATAAAGATTGATTTAGAATGATCACACTTCTAAGAAACAACAAACAAGGAACACTAAGAATTTTCTCTTCTCATTTTTTCACAGCAAATTACAAACTTAAGCGCGTTCCGAAACTGATGTGTGGACTAATACAAGTCTAATGTGCAAGAAAGATGATTGAAATTAAAGTGCATGAGAATCAAATGGAGATAGTCGACTAGTCTTCCTAAAGACTTAGTCTTTTATTCATTAAGTCTTCATAACAAAGTCAATTCGGGTCATCCACATGGGTCGAGTTGGTTCAGTATTCATGGAGCTTGTATTACTAGACAAGTGAGTAAATTGAATGAAGAAAAAGTTAGATAGTTGAATGTCTTCTTGTACATTATCGATATTAATCTACTTATTGCTTTTCAGTTTTGTGGAAATTTAGTTTTTGTGGCTATAAGCCTATATTGATTTATAAGGTTAGATACATTAATTAAGAACACAAATGATCGAATGGCAATCGAACTAGTTCATTTTTTTTTTCTTTTTTTTTTTATAAGTAGCATAAGTTATTAAATTGGAAACATATGTGAAACTACATGTTATCTACTACTACGTATGAGGTAGATAAGTTGACGTACTAAATGGCTATTATTGTCATGTAACAAGTTATTGTAAAATAGTAAAAGGGTAGTATTTTTTTCGTCTCATATCTCGTATTTTGTTGATTTATATCGTATTCTATATTTCTATTTATATGTGATCGATTTATTGAAAGAAAACATGAATCTTTTTAATAAAGAGAAGTCAAAAAATACAAATAAATCAAATTAATATTAATTGTTAATTAAAGAACATCAAATACTCCCGCGAAAAAGAATGTTCAAAAAAAAATTATAACATTAGTAATAAATGTAGATTAAAGTCAATGAAATGTCATTTTAAGCCATATAATTAATGCAATTAATTAAATAATAGATTTATTATATCAAATGTATTTAAGGGTAAAATAGATAAAGTGATAAATTATTACTTTTATTTGTTGCAAGTGGACGGTTTTTTTGGGACAAACTAAAATAACAAGATGGAAACGAAACTTTTCCCACGAAACTGGTTTTTCCCACGAAAATTTTCCCACGGAAACGAAACTGTGTGAAATTTCACACGGGATACCGACAAATTACACACCAAATTGTTGACCAAATTTCGGTGGGAAATATGTCATAAATTTCCCACGGATTTCCCACTCTTTACACACTAAATTGTTGACCAAGTTTTTGTTTGAAATCCGTCTCAAATTTCCCACAGATTTGCGACCATATTCACACTATTTGTGTTTATTAGACGTTCGTGGGAAATTGGTGGCACATTTCACACATATTAGCCACGGCCAAAAGTATGTGGCAAATTTTAGCTCCATTACTCACGAATTTCACACGGTTTTTTTTTATAAAGTAACTATTTAACTTGTTTGTGGGAAATATGTGTGTACTTTCCCACAAATTACCTACCAATTTAATAAATCCGTGAGAAATACGTGTGTAAGTACCCATAGATTTCCCACATAAAATATCATTTTTATATTTTGTCTACTTACACATTCTCACATTACTTATTATGTCTTCATATGTGTTTGTTAATTAATATAACTATTTATGTCAGTATCAGAAGTGTATGTGTAGGTTTAGGAATAATCTTTTTGTGTAACAAACCATTATATGTGTGTGCATATCTACATGTATATGTTCCGTATGCTTTGTATCTATAGATGTTTTGTGTCTAGGTATATCGATGTGTATATGCGTGAACGTGTAAGTATATCAAAAAAGTAAAAGAAAATGATTATGTCCGTGAGAAATATGTGTGTACTTTCCCACAGATTACCTACCAATTTAATAAATCCGTAGGAAATACGTGTGTAAATACCCACAGAAACTATTGTTTTTATATTTTGTCTACTTACACATTCTCACATTACTTAATATGTCTTCATATGTGTTTTTAGTTTCATATTATATGTGCTTGTTAATTAATATAACTATTTATGTTAGCATCACAAGTGTATGTGTAGGTTTAGGAATAATCTTTTTTTGTAACAAACCATTATATGTGTGTGCATATCTACACGTATATGTTCTGTATGCTTGTTTATGACCTCCATTGTATCTATAGATGTTTTGTGTCTAGGTATATCGATGTGTATATGCGTGAACGTATAAGTATATCAAAAAAGTAAAAGAAAACGATTATATCCGTGGGAAATATGTGTGTACTTTCCCAAAGATTACCTACCAATTTAATAAATACGTGGGAAATACGTGTGTAAATACCCACAGATTTCCCACAGAAACTATCGTTTTTATATTTTGTCTACTTACACATTCTCACATTACTTAATATGTCTTCATATGTGTTTGTAGTTTCATATTATATGTGTTTGTTAATTAATATAACTATTTATGTTAGCATCACAAGTGTATGTGTAGGTTTTGGAATAATCTTTTTGTGTAACAAACCATTATATGTGTGTGCATATCTACACGTATATGTTCTGTATGCTTGTTTATAACCTTCATTGTATCTATAGATGTTTTGTGTCTAGGTATATCGATGTGTATATGCGGGAACGTGTAAGTATATCAAAAAAGTAAAAGAAAACGATTATGTCCGTGGGAAATATGTGTGTACTTTCCCACAGATTACCTACCAATTTAATAAATCCGTGGGAAATACGTGTGTAAATACCCACAGATTTCCCACAGAAACTATTGTTTTTATATTTTGTCTACTTACACATTCTCACATTACTTAATATGTCTTCATATGTGTTTTTAGTTTCATATTATATGTGTTTGTTAATTAATATAACTATTTATGTTAGCATCACAAGTGTATGTGTAGGTTTAGGAATAATCTTTTTTTGTAACAAACCACTATATGTGTGTGCATATCTACACTTATATGTTCTGTATGCTTGTTTATGACCTCCATTGTATCTATAGATGTTTTGTGTCTAGGTATATCGATGTGTATATGCGTGAACGTACAAGCATATCTACACGTATATGTTCTGTATGCTTGTTTATGACCTCTATTGTATCTATAGATGTTTTGTGTCTAGGTATATCGATGTGCATATCTACACGTATATGTTCTGTAGGCTTCTACTTCAAATGTTACATCTGTTAAGGACCCACAGTCTTCTAACTCTTTTGGTATCTTGGAGTCATTGGTGGATGAGGATGTTCTTGGTTTTGATAACAAAGGTAAGGGGTCACAAGATCATCCTATGAGTAACATGGAATCGCAAGTGCCGGGTGAGACTTCTAAGTTGTCTATTATTCCATCTTCTAGTACTTCTGCAACAAAGAAGGCGTTTGAGTAGTCTACTAGCCCATCTCCGAGTACTTCTGCAACGAAGCGGGGTAACCCATTTTCTAAGGTGGGTGATTTATGGCCTGTCATAAATGATCTAGGGTAGTTCAAGCGGTTGCTTGAGGTTAATGTGGCATTTCAGCCACATTCCATTGTACTTTACACATTTTATTGGTTAATATATTTTACCAGGGTGGAAGTTTATTTTTACCCAAAAAATTAAGTGTTAAATGTCAAACATTGTGACGGTGAAAGTGAACTGAACTATAATAATAATAATAATAATAATAATAATAATAATAAAGGGGTTGAACTAAACTATTAACTCAAATTAATAACCATCAAATACTTTTCACATAACCAAGCAATTTTTGAATAGGACACTTAATAGTAAAGCTCGACGAGAGTCGACCATAATAATATAATAGTAAAGCTAGAGAATCACGACCACAAGGTCGTGAAAAAGCAAGGAGGAAATCATCCACCTCCTCCTCTCATGAAACATCAAAATCATTCATGAGTGGGCTAATAGCGGATTTGTGGAAATCAAGACCGTCAAAGAAGAAAAAAGGTAAAGAGTGTGATGAGTCGTGGAGACAAATCAAGGAACGAGAGCTAGCGATCATAGAAAAAAATTGGAATATACACAAAAGCTCTTGCAATGCCAGGAGGAACAAAAGGAACTATTGAGAAATACCAAACGGGATCAAGAATTGATTTTCTACAACTCGGCTATCGACCCAAATTTGCCCAAACGACAACGAGAGGAACTTATGCGAATTAAAGCGGAAATCAAGGAACGCCACAACCTAAATTACTAGTTTTTAAATAAGTGTTCGCATGTTTAATTTTTAGATGTTTAAGTTTTTTATTTAGTTGAAATGGTTTTTATTTCTTATCGTATCGTTTATGTAATATTTACGTTTTATTAATAAAATTTGTGTTTGTGTTAAAAAATGTTTTTTTAAGAAAAAAAAAAAAAGATGATGCAATATGGGTTGCCACTGTGATGAGAGAGATGAATATGGGTTGAAGAAAGAGAAAAATGAGGTGGCAGCCGGAAAGATGATGCAATATGAGTTGCCACTGTGAGAGGCCTAAATGCAATATTCATTTAAAAAACTCAGTCTAACTCTTTTTAGTTCATTCTTTAATTACTTTTTACAAAGTCATTTAAAACCTTAGATGACTTCACCTGGATTGCCAACATGGCAAATTCAATGGGTAAGATTCAACTTAACATCTTAAGCACAACAAACACATATGTATCCCTTTATCTCATATTACCCCACAAACACTAACTTAAAGAAAAACTCAAACAGTCAAATTCATCTCTCCTTTTCCATCTCTCTTATTTTTTCCATCTCTCTTATTCACATTACCAGAAACACATCTCTCCCAAACACATCTATACCTTTTTCTCATACTACCAGCATCCACCGTCTCCGACCGGACCACCAGTCGACCGTCCACAAACATATACTCAGACCACCACTGCAAGCGACTCAAATAAAAATGCACGACCGCTGAACCACACACACTCGAACCGTTGATGGTGTATTTCAGTTAGATCTTGTTGTCGTATATGCATATGTAAGGACATTTTGGGTTTTTTTTAGATCTAAAAGTCTACACTGTTCTTTTGTTATATCTAACAATTACCATATTGCTTTTAGATCTGAATAGTAAATAGCTTGCAAGTTGTTTGTTGGTATCTTGATGTTTGTTACTAGTACTAATTTGGTTTTGTTTTCTGTTAAACACAGGTTGGGTAATTGTTTACATTGACAATGGATGGATATAGAGATGATAGAAGAGCTTATGTACCTTGCAAAGTTTGGAAACAAATATAAAATTCCTGTTATGTTTGTATAGTTTACACTGTAAGATAAAAGCTAAGAGCTATAAAATGACAAGTCTTAATGTGAACTTCTTTTATATTTGTAACGTTGTGTTGTAAATAATATTAGTAAATCACTAAGCATTTGTATACCTTTTGTAATTTTATTTTACTTCTTGCAGTTCTTTTAGTTGGCTAATGAGCTACCATGTTGTCTTTAAGATACTATTTGTGGGACTGGTATACGCCAAAAAAAAATGAGGTATTTGGCGAACAACAAATGAAATCGACTAAAGTACTTTTATAGCTAAACATCCCGCCGCGAAGCACCGGTCTAAAAATCTAGTTATAATACAAATATCACGGAATTTAGTCACGTGTTTCCCACGGGTTAATCACGAAATTCCACATAATTGTTTGGGGAAAATTTATTTTTCTGTGGGAAATCTGTGATAAACCGTTAGAAATTGTAGTGTGAAAATCGTTGGAAATCTGTGGCAAAAAAACCACGGATATGTGTGGAAAATGGCTACTAGATTCCGTGGGAAATTTCGTGAGAAACCTGTGGGAAAAATTGTAGTGTGAAAATCGTTAGAAATCAGTGGCAAAAAAACCACGGATATGTGTGAAAAATGGCTACTAGAAACTGTGGAAAATTCGTGAGTAATCTGTGGGAAATTAAACCCACGGATTATCCACGGTAATATTTGTGGGAAAATAGTCAACGCCCGTGGGAATTCTCGTGGGAAAATATTTACCCACGGGGTTTTTACACACGGAACGAATTCGTGTGAAATCTGTGGATAAGGGCCGTTTCACACTGATTTTCCCACGGATTTGGTAGTGGGTAAAACCAGTTTTTGTAGTAGTGACACTTAAAGAAAGATGAGAGGAATAATACGTTTATTGGTATAATTTGTTTGATAAAAAGTTTTATAATTCTTTTAATTAATATACTGTATGGCCTTTCTAAAAAATTAAAAATAAATGGTGGTACAATTAAGGGCATTATAGACAAATTACATTATTGATGAAGGGCATTATAGGCAAATTACTTTATTGATGAACAAATTGAGCAATATAACATTTTTTATAGACACTTTAAAAATAAAAATGTCATCTTGGTCACCACTCACCACCATCGATAGTTTACTACCCACCATTACATAGACTAATAACTCTGTGATAGTTTGAAATCTTTCCTGGCAATTTACACCTATAGTTTTTGTATAATTGGAACCCCACTTGATGTAGAAAACCATATTTTCCCCCTAGAAGAACTTGCATTGCGCGTAACATAATTCTTAAACCAAAATGGCAAACCGAGTTGTGAGATTTTGTCAAAGAGAATCGATATATCTATTTATATCTAAACTTTATAATGTCTTTATTCATTGCTATTTGCTTGTAACTTGGTATCATTCTCTAAGGTTTTTACTACATATTTTAGGTCGTTGCTTGTTGATAACCATTTTAGGCAGACATGGCGGTCTGTATAGAAAATATAAACTTGTTTCCTAATTGTAAGTGTGTTTGTAATCCTTGTCCAGTAAAAGTTGAACCCGAGACTGGATCATCATGCTGGCCGAGTAAAAAACAAAGGTTTGCATGCACGCATGTCTGTTCTTTAATACGAGGTTTGTTCTCATTGTATATGTCGATATCTAATAAATTTGTTATCTTGCATGAACAGTTGCAAGGATAGCGGAAGGAGTTCTGCTAAGGACAGTGGGTCGTCATGCTGGCCGAGTAAAAAACAAAGGTTTCAAATCATGTCTTATTCGTTAATACGAGGTTTATGTTTTGTTCTCCTTGTATATGTCGATATCTAATAAATTGGTTATCTTGCATGAACAGTGGCAAGCATAGTGGAAAGGGTCCTGCTAAGGACAGTGGGTCGTCATGCTGGCCGAGTAAAAAAAGGTTAGCATGTTTTAATCTTTAATCTGAGGTTTACATGTTGATATATTTGTGGATCCTTTAAATATGCCACAAGCAAGAAGCCAAGCCACAAGCAAGGGAGGGTTTTGAATTAGCCCCTCCCGATCGTATTTTCCCCGAGATAAAAGAAAAGATGGGCAATCTGTCTTTTCAGAGTTATCGCCTATTTTATGCATGTTTGGGTTTGTGTTCAGTAGCTGACTTTTAGAGCAGTGGTTGCTATATAATAATGATCCCGTCTTCTTGTATTATTTTTGCTATGGCGTTAACTCACAATTAATATGCATTTGTGGTGATCACTCAAGGCCAAAGAAACAAGGCTGGAGTCAGTGGTTATGCTGGAGGTCGGGCACCAAGAAATGAGAGAGGCTTTATTTTCTATGGATGACTCGGGAACATAGCTAACCTCAATTACTTGTGACTATCGGAAGATTTATGCAGATATCTTACTTTGGCTTGTTATTTAAATTTGGTCAACGAACGAAAATTTGGTTCTTGTATGATGCACTTGCTTTGGTGTTAACTTTTGTGGATACTATCTCTTATTGTATTTTAGGACACTTTTTTTTGTTGTAACCCGCGGTCAGGGCCGGCTTTGAGGGTATGCAAGGTGAGCGACCGCTCAGAGCCTCAAAATTTTAAGGGGCCCCAAAATTTGTCCCGTTAATAATTATATGCATGTGTTGACATATTTTTAACAAATAAAAGAGTATTTAGATGGCAAAATATCTTAAATGGATAATATGTTGGAACGTTTTGATAACTAATTGCATTATATCTTATAAATGGTGACACTTTATATATAACATTGCTTATCGAAATGCCTCATTATATAATTTTGTACAGGGCCCTCAAAAATTTCACCAATTCATGGGACGGCCCTGCCCGTGGTTGTAGGATAATATGAGTTTCATGTATTACTCATTCAACATAATGATACATATATAATGTACATGGATTATTGTAGATGATGGGCTTTAGCCCAATACTAAATACGTACTAATACTCTCCCGCAATTAGAGCGGGAGGACAGCGGACGCTCAAACTGAAACAAAACTCCTCAACAAGGCGGAAGGTAATCTCTTGGTAAAAATATCCGCAAACTGATAGCGAGATGGAACATGTAGAACTCGAACTTGACCAGCAGCAACTAAATCACTAACAAAACGTATATCGATCTCAATATGCTTCGTGCATTGATGTTGAACTGGATTAGTAGATAAATACACAACACTTACATTATCACACTAAACAAGCGTAGCAGAAAGCCAAATGAGTATGCAACTCTCGAAGAAGATTGTGCAACCAAAAAGTCTTAGCAACAGCATTGGCAACACTACGATATTCTGCCTCAGCACTGGACCAGCTAAGTTTCTGTTGACGTTTAGACTACCAAGAAAGTAGGTTGTTGCCAAGAAACACACAATAACCAGAAGTAGACCGTCTAGTAGTTGGGCAACCAGCCCAATTTTCATCCGAATATGCAACCAAAGTTGTAGTAGACGAAGAAAACAACTGGAATCCATGATCAATGGTGCCACAAACATATCTCAATTGAGAGCCGAAAAATGTTGTTCCTTAGGATCATGCATATTTAAACAAACCTGGTGCACAACATCAGAAATATCGGGTCGAGTGAAAGTGAGATTAACTACATTATTTTAGAGTTCATTGCCACATAAATAAAATGTTATAACTAGTTTACCGACCTTATGTTTTTTAAGCATGGTTTATTGAAGTCACTATCATAATAGCATATAAAATGCTAACCCTATGAATAGGGAAAAAGCAACCTTAAAATATGTGTTAAAGAATATTAAAGACTGAAAATACTATTAAGAAAATGCAGGGTTCTAAAAGGCGCGTCTTAGCGCCGCTAAGGCGTCGCTAAGGCGTGAGGCGTGGCTTCGGCGCTACGAAATAGACCAAGGCGTCGTCTTTAGGCGTGGCGCCTGATGAGGCGCGAAAAGGCGTGGTAAGGCGCGCCTTAGCGCGAGGCATGGCGCCTTATTTAGAAGCTTTTAAAGAATTTAGTAGCATTTGAGCTAGATTTTGGGCTTTTTATTTTTTTAAGGATTTAGTAGTATGTGACTTTTTGGGCTGAATTTTCTAATTACTAAAATCATGAATTTTCTAATTACTATATAAATTTATAAAAAAAATTATGCCGCCTTGAGTCACGCCTTATAAAACGCCATAGCCTCGCTATGGCTCGTAAGGCTTGAGGCTTGGCTTCGCCGCCACGCCCGCCTTACGCTATTTATAACCTTGAGAAAATGTTTACATATGACAATTTTGTGTTTGTTTGATGATTCTTGTAAGTTTTATGGCTAGAAATTTAACATGTGATAAAAATATATGTACATGATGTCATAAGACATAAACAATAAGTGATAAGTATTTATGAGTATTAACTAATCAGAATCTTTTAGCTAATATTGTTTGTTTGTTTACATTTAGTAATCATTCAACCTTATATGTAAACCTTAAAAACCTCACATTTTGGCACCATTTGAACCATCCAATCTCTTTCAAATTGTAATGGAGAATCATGAGCTTCTCCCTACATTTTCTTCTTATTTTCAGCAACCAGCAAAAGAGTCTCAAACTTATTCCATTTTCGACATTCCAAAGGCTGTAGACGGACCCACCGATGGAACTTCAAGACAATCTATGGGCTCGTTCACTAACACGTCAAGTTTGTTTCCAAACTTGAGTATGTTTGTAAATGAACCCAAACTTTTAGCCAATCTGCAACAAGTTACAGAGTGGCTCAAGTTCCAGCAAACCGCGCACCAAGCAACATTGGTGAACATCATTGGTTGAGCACTCGAGCTCAGCCAATGAAATATACAGGGAGACAGACCGTGAATACAACATTCGTAAGGAACCAAATTTGTTCTCCAAGGAAGATATTTAGAGGAGTGAGACAAAGGCATTGGGGAAAATGGGTAGCCGAAATCAGGTTACCAAAAAACAGGACACGGGTATGGCTTGGGACATTTCATACAGCCGAAGAAGCTGCTTTTGCATATGATACAGCTGCGTGTATGCTAAGAGGCGATAATGCACACTTAAACTTCCCACATATGAAGAACAAACTAAAAGCTAACTCGACAAATGGGAACATTTTAGCTTTGCTTGAAGCAAAGATGCAAACAGTCTCTAAAGAAGTGGCAAACAACAAGGCTAGGGATTTAGTACCACCATTGGTAGATGTTAAATTGTCGGAAACCGAAACTATTTGAGGTGGTCTTGAGGTGAACACGGTGACAGGGCCGGATATTGGAGAGGGAGTTCAGCTTAGTTGAATGCCATCTTTGGACATGGATTTAATATGGGATGCACTTCTTGTTTCTGATGCATAGTTACATCTAATATGATGTTTGATATTCATAGCTCAAAATGTTGCATAAAAGTTTGAATGAGTGAATATATTTGATAAGTTAAGATGTACGAGTATTTGTTTAGTTTGGGCTTATGGGCCAATAGAGTTGGGTAATAAGTTAAATAGACCCAATTCATACACAGGTTAAGTAGTCAATATTGATTCTTTAGCTTTTTCATTTAGGCAAAGAACATTTTACTTTCATCACGAGCATTTAGATAATTTCACCTTTGCACTTAAAAAATAAATAAATAAATAAATAAATAAATAAATAAATAAATAAAATCATGAGCGTTTAGCATCAAATGAAACATAAAGAAGTTTGGCTGATAAAAATCGATTTACAATGATCACACTGCTGAGAAACAACAAATAAGGAACACTAAGAATTTTCCCTTCTCGTTTCTTCGCAGCAAATTACAAATTTAATTAATAAATGGAAACTACAAGTGGATCGATGTGTAAACTTAACGACCAAACAATGAACATGAGTACTTTACCAAAAAAAAACAATGAACATGAGTAAAAGTTATGAACCGGTAGACCACGCGGTCCTAAACTGCCGTGTGGACTAATGCAATTAGTCTAATGTGCGTGAAAGATGATTGAAAGTGAAGTCTAATAATGTGCATGAAAGATGATTGAAATGCATGAGAATTAAATGGGGATAGTCGACTAGTCTTCCTAAAGTCTTCATAACAAAGTCAATT
>CM060694.1:9707102-9953796 GCA_030686995.1 Artemisia argyi
GCTAACAAGGAGTAACATATCATGGGTAGACATGCTTCACTTATCTTGTAGAACCCTAGTTTACTTTTCTTGTTAATTAGTTTAATTAGTAGCTTTTGGGTTAGTTGATTAGCAACTAATTCCGCCCACTCTCCCAATACCCGAGATTTTTACTTGCTTTTCATAAAATTTAAAAATACAAAAAGAATCGTCTTTCACCTTTAGACCTAGTTAGATTAATTTCAATCCTAACGACACTATTCCTAGCTGAACGATCAATCCCCCGGTACTTGTTACTATACTATACTACAACGATCAGGTACACTGCCTGGTGGGGGTTGTAAGCTTCTCAAGATCCATTGAGAGGTAAAGCCTGGTGCAATTCCCACGCATCAAGTTTTTGGCGCTGCAGCCCGGGGAAATAGTTATTGTCTAGGTTAGAATTTCTTTTTATTAGGTCTACTTGCTAGATTCCTTTCTAGTAAGATTTTATTTTTATTTTTAGGTCTTCTTTAGTCTATCTTATTTCTTCGTGCCTTTGTCCGTAACTCTTTACCATCCGACATCATGGAAGGTGGTAACATCTTTGAACCCGTCATCCCACCACAACAAAACCCACCATTAGAACCCCTTAGGCCCCGAACCTTAGGAGAGTATTCCCGACCTAGCCACCAAGGCTACCGAAACACCATTGAGCTCACCGGAGCCAATGTGACCCCCTTGCGATCCGACACCATCCGGTTGGTGCAAAGCGGATGTGCATTCCATGGACTTCGTTCCGAAGATCCAAATCAACATCTTAAGGACTTTCTCAAAATCGTAGACTCCATAGACCTAGATGTTGAAACTAGAGAGACCACCCGTTTACGCCTATTCCAATTCTCTCTACAGGATCAAGCTAGTCAATGGCTTGAGCGTTTACCCGCGGGATCCATCACCACATGGGATGATCTCACCACTCGTTTCCTTGCTCAATTTTTCCCAACGGGGAGAAGTACTAAGCTTAGAAATGACATCTTGATGTTCCAACAACGTCAAAATGAATCTCTTTATGAAGCATGGACTCGTTTCAAGGACTTACTCCAAAAAGTCCCTCATCATGGCATAGATCTTTGGCTCCAAGTCCAAATTTTTTATGACCATATTGACATCTCCACGAGGCGAGCCATTGACCAATCGGCCGGTGGTAAGCTACGTGATCTTAGTGCGGAACAATCATGGGAACTCATAGAAGATCTTGCTCTTTATGACAACGAAAGTTGGAATGATCCCCGTGATTTGAACAAAACGGTCAAGGCAATATCTTTGCCTTCGAACAATTCTAGCACTCCCGACCGTAGGATCATGGAACTTGAGGACCAAGTCAAGTTTCTCATGAAATCTTACGATGCTCCGAAGCCTTCAAGCCAAGTGAACAAAATCACTTCTTCATGCGAATTATGTAGTGGTCCCCATGACACTCGTGATTGTGTGGAACTCCCCGGAACAGCTTTTGCGGACTACGCATCCACGCGTACCGACGAAGCGGGAGATAAGTGGTACACTTTCAAGCCCGAGCCAAACACTTACGGTGATTCATACAACCCCTCTTGGAAAAATCACCCAAACCTTAGGTGGAAACAAAATCAACCCAATTCTTCCAATCCGCCTAATCGTTATCAACCAAACGGTCCACCATCCAACCGTACTTTCAACAACAATCCTTCTAACAACTATGGTAGTACCAACAATCTTGAAGGATTGATGTCAAAGTTCATGGCATCTCAAGAAGCTCGCATATCTAAGTTTGAAGCCGATTTCAAACAAAAGCAAAGCGAGATGACCACTAGAATTGATGCATTGTTGAAAGTTCTCAATGACCGAGAAATGGGAGCACTCCCGAGTGACACGGTCAAGAATCCGAAACTAACCATTAATTCCATATCCTCATTTTCGTCACCCACTTCGTGTCCACAATACTACCCGGTTAAATCAACGAGCACGTGTTTCAAACAAAACCAAGTTCCCCAAAAGGACCAATCAAATAAAACACCCACTATAGAGCCGGTCAAAAGCATTGTTGAAACACCTCTTACGCAAGACCTTGACGATGAATTCAAAGAACTTCACCTTGAACGCCCCGTCATTGATGTCTTAGCGCGTGCTCCCTACTATAGTGCCCTCCTAGAAAAATATGAGAAGTGTAAGCTAGGTAAAAATGGGACCGCCTTCGTTCAAAACAAGTTGCCTAAAAAGCTTGATGACCCGGGTATATTTGTTTTGCCTTGTAAGATAGGAAGATCCGAAGCTTTCGACACACTAGCCGATTTAGGGTCAAGCCTCAACTTGATTCCCTTATCCTTATTCACCGCTCTTAAGCTAGGAAAGTTAGAGGAAACGGAGGTATTGATAGGGCTAGCGGATGGGAGTATTGCACACCCGGTTGGAATGATTAAGGATGTAGTTGTTCACGTAGGAAAGTTAATTATATTAGCGGATTTTCACGTCCTAGACATGGTTAGTGACACTACATGCCCATTATTGGTAGGAAGAGGATTTTTAACAACCGCTAGTGCCATGATAGATTGCAAGGAATCCAAGATAACGGTAGGTGAAGGCGATACTTGGTCAGTGTATGATGTTAAGAAGCATAGTTATGAATGTGATGATGAACCAACACCGCATTGGGTAGAGATGAATAGGAGACCATCTAGATATGGACCTTGGATAGAAAGGAACTTTATAGGACCTCAATGCCCATTCTATCTAGAAAAAGACTTTGTTGAAAAGACACATTCGGTAGAACAACTCATAGCTAGAGATGAAGAGCTAGACTCCTTTGAGGACCCCTTAGTCTTTAGGAAGATGGTTGAGTTATTAAGCGTAATGCCCATTAACATAGAAAGGAATAAATGGAAAAGAGAGGGAGATAAGTGTAAATGGAGGTGGGACAAGCCACCTAAAGAAGGTGACGGGTCATGGCATATTAGAATGAGCTTGTATGATCCGGATGGAGAAAAGTTTGAAAGGTCATACCATACTAAGGAAACCGATAGAAAGTTGAAACCTAAGTTTGATCCCAAAGATGTCCTCAACGAGGAACTCACCCGAATCACGTAGTAACCCATGACCTTGAGTCTAGCTACAAGACTCGTAAATAAAGAAAAGCGCTTCTTGGGAGGCAACCCATGTTTTGTGTGATTTTATTTGTTTGATTGTTATTTGCTTCCGTATGCATGTTTTATTTTTATTGTTGGTAGATCATGTTTCTAAACTAAATAAGTGGAAATACTTTACTTTGTTGTTTTGGCCTAGTCTTAACTCCACCTAGAAGTATTTTTTCAAAAGATAAGTGTAAGGGGAAACCCCAAATATGTTTTTAAGAAACAAACCGATCATGATTCTCCACGATATTAAATGAGCATGTATATTCGTATTTGTTAGAGTCAAATGCTTGTATTGAGTCATAATGAAGTTTTGCAGGATTTTCCAGGAAGTAAGACCAAGTTTTTCCAGAAATTTTTCGGAAACTTAACATAAGAATTTCTGCAGGTCCATTCTGACGGCGTCAGGGATTTACTCTTGACGGCGTCAGGAGTTAAAAATCTGGAAATTTTACCGGTTTTGTTTTTCTAACGGAGTCTTATGGTTTTTGTGAATTATTAAGTTTTATAATCTCCAGGAGATCTGCAAACTTCATTCCACAAGCATTATATCTTATCTTGTTTTCTAGGATTTAGAAACTTATATAGGATGCCGCCAATTTTACGCGAGGTTGTCTTGTCTATTTTGTCAGGTTTTACAGGTTATGTATGACAAGGAGATGATTTATATTCTGGAAGGGAAGCTTTGATTGTTCATTTTCTTGGAGGAAGATTTAACCTGGCCACCCTATTATCCATACCGAGCGAATCAGGGGAGTATTTGATTTTATTCTCTTTACTTTTTCACTTTTACATTCTTTACTTGAACATTGGGGACAATGTTCATCTTAAGTGTAAGGGGAGGGTAAAAAGATGATACCTTACATATGCACTTTCGCTTGAGTTTGTTTTGTTTGATGGTAGATGTGTAATAAAACTATGAGAAATACTTGTTAGAGCAATTTTAGCGCCAAATTTAAAATTTTTTACAACATTTAGGAGTGAAACTTTAGCCATAGCAAGCGTCTCATGGATAGGAGATTGTATGACTAGCACATAACCGTATATTCAGAAAAATTTTCCACCCAAATATGTGAGGTTCGCCTTTAGATTTGATAGGAAAAGCATTTACTATTAGTGCTTATGAGTGTACCGGTAGCATTTAGATTCTAGAACTTGCGTTAGTGATGCATCCCGAGACCGCTAGTGAGACTACATTCGTGTGGTAGGATTTACTACATGATAAGAGGCATTAGGATTACCCTTGTGTTAAACCCGTATTATAATTACTTGACCATTTAAGTCATATTACCTGGCTAGTTAAGTCAACTAATTTTTCCCACACCCTTAGCGTTGTACTCATTTTTAGTACACGATACCCCTAGTACACCCCTCCGAGCCTATCTTTTCATTTCTAACTTTAAGCATTTTACTTAAAGGAAGAATTTGTTACACCCCACTTAAATGTACAACCAAATCGCCTTAGCCTTCTGTGTATGCGCTCATTTTTAGTGCATTATTGTTATTTGTTAAACCCTAATTTAACTTTCTAATTGATTACATGGTTGCTAAGTCGAGTCATATCCTTGTACATATTGTTTTGGGACGATTGGGACTCATGGGTAAGTACTTATTTTATGGAGTAATGGGGAAGAACATCATTTATTACCCCCATATGTACGTTAATCTTAAAAGTGCTCCAAGTGTTTTGATTTTCTTAATTCGAGTCATTAGATTAGTTTAATGTAAAGTATGTAAAGATTCAGGTGTAAGGGGAATTCTCATTCCCTATGATGTATTATTTTGGATGGTAGGGTAAGAGTGTATGCAAAAAAAAAAAAAAAAAAAAAAAAAATCGAAAAAATCAAGAAAAAGAAAAAAAAAAATAGAAAAAGGAAAAAGAGAAAAAACATACGGACTACCATCCCTTTTTTATTCTATGTTCATTTTATGTTTTTTGTTATTTCTCATTTATTAGCTTAAGTCGAGTCTAGTCTTGGCTTAGCAACGCCATATTGTACATGTAATTAACCAAGATTGTTAACTCGCCACCAGTAAAACTTCTTTTATCCAATAAAACCGTGTATTTCATATCCCTACACCTAACGTTACAACCCTTTAAAAGACCTCTTTGATAGTTTATCCTAGGTGCTTACGCCATGTGGTGGAGGTTTGATCCTTTCCCAAGCCTATGATAATCTATTTTGCTATGACAGGTAGTGAGAGATATCTTCCGTTTTCATATTGTAATTTACACTTTATTACACCCGAGAGATGTGAGTATCTAAACACTATTTGTGAGGTGCTTGTGTATGACCTCCGTGCTTGTCTATTGGTCTTTAGTGGAACGATTATTTGTTGTAATTACTTTTATATTAGTGTTAAATGACCCCTAACTTGTCTTTTGAGTAGAATAAAAGCGCATTTGCTTGAGGACAAGCAAATCTCAAGTGTAAGGGTATATGATGAGGCGAAAAATGATCCGTTTTTAGGGGGTCATTTAAGCCCGAATTCCAATTTATTTGATCAAATATTGCCCTAAATCGTTCCTTTTGTGATTTTAGGTACTTTGGGAGAGAAATCTGGAAAAGGAAGCAATTCGGACGTTTTTGGAGCATAAAAGTGAAGAAAACGCCAAAGACTTAATTTTCCTTGCTGGGAACAGTAGGTGACGGCGTCAAGAGCAACACTTTGACGGCGTCAAGAGTAAAAGTGGTGACGGTCCAGAGAGAATGTGAAGGCGTCACCCAAGGCCGTCACGTGTTAACTTGTCAAAACTTGCGCGCGGAGTAGCTGATATTGTTTTGGTCATAACTTTTGCATACGAACTCGGATTTAGGTGATTCAAAAGCCCACGCGAAGAGGACGAAGAGATCTGCAATTTGGTGAAAAATGGTCTTGACGGCATCAAGAGAACGAGCTGACGCCGTCAAGCCTTGCCGACAGAAAACTTGCCTATAAATATAACATCATAACTTTTTTAAAAGCCCTAAACCCTAAGGTCGATTCCTGGGTTTAGGTGGGTGTTTTTCCAGCAACTTAGAGGGTTTCAATCACTCCATAAACATCATGTATTGGTTTGATGATTCTATCTTAATTATGTTTTCCATTATCATTGTTGTTTGCTCTTCTTTGATGATGATTTGCTAATTCACCTTGTGTCTACTTATGATTATGTGAAACTTGTATATAATTGATTAGATCTCATTGATTTCTTGTTGATGTTGTGTCTATCTCCATCAATTAAGGCGTGGCAACTTTAATAGATCTAGTTGGTTTAGTTTATGATCCTTGTTTCCTATTGATTCTTGTTTTGATTGAATGATTTATATGTTAGGCTTAAGAAAACTGGCAGATCTCCAAATGGTAACATGCTTGAACGTCTTAGGAAACATGAACCTATTGCACTAAGGTCTTTATTGGTTGTATTTAATGCATGAGCCACTGTTTACAATCCCTATGGTTGTGCTGGGCATGGTATAGGAGGAGATAAGAGCTCATAGAATTGGGGAGTTATGTGCGATACCTCATGAATTGTATTAAGGAATACAACCCGTCAATTAAAACAAGGTTACAATTCAATAGGTAGGATTGGATAGCTAACAAGGAGTAACATATCATGGGTAGACATGCTTCACTTATCTTGTAGAACCCTAGTTTACTTTTCTTGTTAATTAGTTTAATTAGTAGCTTTTTGGTTAGTTGATTAGCAACTAATTCCGCCCACTCTCCCAATACCCGAGATTTTTACTTGCTTTTCATAAAATTTAAAAATACAAAAAGAATCGTCTTTCACCTTTAGACCTAGTTAGATTAATTTCAATCCTAACGACACTATTCCTAGCTGAACGATCAATCCCCCGGTACTTGTCACTATACTATACTACAACGATCAGGTACACTGCCTGGTGGGGGTTGTAAGCTTCTCAAGATCCATTGAGAGGTAAAGCCTGGTGCAATTCCCACGCATCACGTCCCTAACATGTGAAGCGTGTTGTGTAAAAATTCGACCGTTGGCAAGAAGTGAACCATGTAAATACCCATCCATTGTGCACAAAACACACAACTTTTCAAAAGAAAAACAGAGCAACGATGGTGGTCTGCACATGTGGTAAACCCGTGTTGTCAAGACTTCTTGGACAAACAGGAATCCAGGTCGCCGTTTCTTTGGCTGTCCGACAATTGTAAGTTTGTCATTGTCTTGTTTAATTTAAAAAAAAATGTGTTGCTAATTTACTCACTTTGTTGTTTCAGGGCTCAAACTGTCCTTTTCTGGGATGGTTGGATCCTCCAATGTGCCCAAGGTCAGTAGACATTATCCCTGGTTTGTTGAGGAGGATTAATGCTCTACGAGGTGTTGTTGAAGAGCTTGAAGAACAGCGGTCCAAGTACAAGAAGTATATCATCATCAGTTGGGTTTTGTTTGCATTGTATGTTTATTTAACTGCTTGACATGTGTTGTGTAGTAGTAGTTGTTATTTTGTGATGGTGGTGGGTGAAAGCTTTTAGTATTTTCAAGTAGATGATGGTAGTTGGGTGGTGAAGCTGTCGTTTGTAATGGTTGTCAATGGTCAATGAAATTTCTTGTTTGAATAATGGCTAAATCCAAATGGTTTGTGATTAAGTGAATGTGGCTTGTTATTGTCAAGTATTTTGTTTCATTGTTCAATGCATAATATGACTGAGTTAGGGAAGTTAACAAACCATAATGCTGTACTTTGAGTTAGGGAAGTGAACAAACCATTAGGCTGTAGTTTGACTTAATAAAGTCAGCTAAGTAAAGCATTTTAATGGTAACTATTTGCGCATGGTGCCATAAACCTTTTTTTGATAATATTAACTAAAACAGTACATGACAGTCAACAAATGTAGATTCATTACCAATAATAAAAGAACATAAATCTGTTCTTCATTACAAAAGAGATACTGGTTATACCATGAAAACACATTCTTATCATGAAATGGCATATGTAAATGCTATAATTCCCTTTTCCTTGACTGGCTTCAAGGCTTATTTGCAGGAGTGGAGGTTGAATCTTTGTTAGCTTGAAGCTTTAAATACTTGCTATAAGCAGAATCAGCAGTACCAATGACATAATGAGAGCTTGTTGGAATGGTGCCTGAACGTTTTGGACCTATAAGCTTTAAATACTCGGCATAATCAGGATCAACAGGACCAATGATATAGTCAGAGGTTGTAGGAGTGCTGGTTGAACCTTTTTGAGATTGAGTAGTTAAAAACTTGGCATAATCATCATTAACAGGACCAATGATATACTCAGACCTTGCAGGTTTGGTTTCTGCAAATAAGGAAAAAGAGAGCATCAAAAAACAAAAAAATATAGCTTCACAAATAGATAAATGTTAACAGAAAACGAACCTATATTGACCTTTTTTAATTAAATACAGCCAATTACATATCAAAAACAGAAATAGCAATACCTTTTTTGTTTGTGGCCTTCATTTTGTGTGAAGTAACGTTATAGGATACTTAGGTTTAAGAGAAATTTAGGTTACAAGATTGATTATGTGGGTTTGTGTGTGTGTTTCATCGTTTGGGTGGGTATTATATCAGATGGGATTAAATGATATGGAAATATGTGTGGTTGATCGGTTTGGTAGGTATTTAATGGCTTGGGCGGGTATTTAATGTGTTTGGTTGGTTGGCATCACAGGGCTCTATCGGCTCACCAGTACTAAGTTCCATATTTATAGCAGTATTAAAATCTTAGTACTGGTAGTACAAAATTCCTTGTAACATAATATCATTTATTTAGGGAAGTCAAAAAACCATAACAGCAAGCCTGAGAGGGCCAGTTTCCGTGGAGTTGAACTCAATGCTTTGCTTGACATGTCTACCGATGAGTTGGTCAAGATGTTCACTGCTCGTGCTCCAAGTTGGTTTCAGAGGGGTTTGTAAACATTCATCCCATTGAAGTGAGGATGCTACTTGTTTTAAAGGATTATGTTTTTAAAGGATTATGCTACTAGTTTTAAAGGTTTACACCTAGTATGTTGTCATTTCAGAAGGTTAACATGATACTTGTTTTAAAGGATTTTGCAACTTTATTTGTTTTGTGTTTTTTAAAAAAACACGTGAAAAAAGGTGTAGTTTGACTTGAAAAAGTCCCCTTTTGCACTAGCAGTATTACTTTTTTACTACTGTTTGAAATAAAAAACTTAATACTGGTGAGCTAATAGAGGCGTGTGAAGACCACCCAACACAACTCAACCCATTACATATAGTACACAGATACATTCCCAAATAAAATGGAAATATAAATGTGTTCATATTTCCAACAAATAATTGGGAACCGAAGAGTCCAATAAAAGGCTGTAAAATTTAATAAAGACTCTTCGTTTTCCCCATTATGTGTCTATATATTGGTTACTGCCACATTATGCATCATACTAATCTAATACTAGCAAACATCAAACAATTTAAAGTGTAAGTAAAATGTCAGGAACCAAGAGAGCAAGAGATGCTGTTGCAACCGACAACACAGAAGAAGAAAACAAGGAAGTGATGAAACGAGCAAGGGGAGATCCAAAAGAGCCAGAGGTGCCTTCGTTGGAAAAAGGGTCTAACGATAACGATAAGAAGAAGGTGGATGAAGAAAAGGAGAAGGCTCCTCCTCCAAGCCCTGCTGAAGTTGAAAGACGCAGGCTTGCTGCAAAAAAGAGGGCCGATGAGCATTGGAAGGAGATCAATGCTGTTAGGAGATTAGAAGAAAGGGATAAAAAGAAAAACAAATATGTTAAATGTATTCAAGAAGAGGAAGAAGAATGTTTAGAAACATTCTCGTATGATGATTTGTATAAGTCATATGAGTCCGATTAATTTCATCGTGTAATGGAAAAAGTTTGTTTAATAATAATTTTATTGTTGATTTTGTGAGTTTTGTTTTTTTCAATTGCATGTTTTTATTTTTTTTGTATTTATTTATTTTTTGTGCAAATTTTTTTTATGGTTATTTTCATGATGTACGTTTGACTTACAATTTATGCACCAGTATGACCTTCAGTTTATGGTTATTTTCATGTGTATATCTAATAGTGGTATTATTCACATTGTTGACCAAAAAAATATGTTGACTTTCATAGTCAACTCACTTAATTATTCAAAACACGATACTATAGTGCATATGTATTTGGGCAAATATAAATTGTAATTAGTTAATTTTACCCATGTAATGTAATGAAAGTAACAAAACAGGTTTACAAGTGAATATTCAATAATGGTTCAGTTAGTTGACTTTATTAAGTCAAACTAGAGCAGTATGTTTATTGACTTCCCTAAGTCAAACTAGAGCCTTATGGTTTGTTTTTATCTTAAAGCACAATCCTTTAAAACAAGTTGCGTCTTCACTTTCTGAAATGATAAAAGACCAACAGGGAACGAAATTAATAGTCTTTCTTTCAAACGATAAGTGGTAGTACTGAATGGTTTGGTTTGGGTGGAATTCACACGTTTGGAAGACTCAGCAGTACTAACTTCCTTATATCTAACAGTATCAAAATGTTAATACTGGTAGTACAAAAATTTGTCTAACCATATTAACTAGTTAGGCCTGGGACTGTCGTTATCTTTTCAGTAGCACATGGTTAGTCTACCATTCAACTGCTTGAATTACAAATACCCACAATAGTAGTACAAAAGGGTAACAACATGTTTATTCAGGTTACAACAATATTATTCAATCATACCACGTCCTAAATCAACTATTACATTTTCTTTTTACCCTTACCTTTTGGAAAAGGCTTGCCAATTGCTGGAGCAAATGGTTTGATTCCATTGTCTTCACAGAACTCATCACTTGGAAGGCCTAGCACCTTTTCCCTTTCAAAAAAAAGTTGTTTCTCTGTCTTTTTAGGATTCTTAAACTTCCTAGCATCAATCTTTCTTCTCACAGAACCTGAATATGTCTCTGGAAAATAGCCGTCCCAGCTGTTGGTTGCAGTTGAGTCACTCCAGTTGTTGATGGAGCTTGAAACACTGCTGTTAACGTAAATGATTTATGCAAACAGGTTAACAAAACCATTAAAAAAAAGTATGCTAGAAATGAAAAGGAGCAGGGTGTTGCAATTAAGGGTGTCTTTCAAACAACCTTTGTTCTTGGAACTCATTATTTCAGCAGGTAGGATTGGGTGGTGGAAGACTGGTTGGTGTCTTTGGTTTTATAGAGGAATACTTATGCTTGTTTAGTGTTTACAAAATGCAAAAGTATTCACGTGACTAAACAGAAAAAAAGTAGTCTTTGGCGCCCTATGACAAGTCATGCCATGTCTTACTTTTATCATGTGTGCAGACATGAGAAGAAAATAGTGTTTGCATAACCAAGGCCAAAATAGTCATTTTCAAACACAAAAATGCCACCACATTCAATTGATGTGAGCATTTAATACTCCTTAACCTACCTCACACAGGGATTCTTCAAACGGGTTTATTTCAAACTTGATAAATATGGCACAACAATCCCTGAAAAGTCAATGATCCTACCAACTTGGATACTCAAGTAAACTCTCATCTTATTCCAAAATTATCCAAACAAAAAAATATGGCACAACCTGAAACTCCCAATTTAAAGACAGAGACAAGTGGTGGTTTTATAGGTCTGGGTGTTCGAACTGGTAATGATCCACAGGTACAGGTGTTGGATGAAAGATGCTTTATCTGTTGCAAGGAAAGACTCTGTTGGAGGCATGCAAACACAGGACCAAGTGTTGTTGTAGTCACAAATGCAGCTGGTGCTGAGGCAAACAAAGTGACTGGTTGTGTTATAGGTCTGGGAATTAGATCTGGGGAGAAAAAGAATAAACAAAAAAAAATGAAGAAGAATAAAAACCCAAAAAAGTTGATTACAAAACAACCACAAATTTGAATAACTGTATTGTGGTAGACGACTGTCATGGTTTTGGGCATGTCCAATCTTTGGTTGTATGTCATATGTACGTTACCATTTTAATGTTTCGTGTGTGTATTACGGATTGATTAATGTGATGCTCATGTTTATGTTTGTGATACATATCAAAGACACTAAAAAACCTAAAACATATATGAACACATTATTCATTGAAAAACTCCATCATAAGACACATTCCATTAATTAACCATAACATGGTGATCTGAACAAAAGAAACCCATGACCAATGCCCAACACACAATAACCTCATGGATATTTCTTTCTCACAACAAATTCAATCTTCTTAAACATCTTCTCCTTGACTTGCTTGGACTTCGTCAACAGTGCCTTCGCCCGACGCTTATCAATTGTCTGTAATCTCCTAAGCTTCTTGGTGTTGCTCCTTGCAATTCTTGCACGTGGAATGTTTCGAACTTCAGCAATCAGCTCCCCCCTACGTTCGACCCTTTCAGAAATTTTTTTGGACTTGTACTCCAAATCTTGTGCTTGCTGCAAGTTTTCAAGAATCTCTGTGTGGTAAGGGCCAAGCATTACTTCAGTAATGCAGTACGTGTTACAAACAACCCTTAGATCAATATTAATTTCAGAGTTGTTCATGATTAAGGAAATAGGGAGCTGTGTATTGCAAGTTTTGAGTTGCAACAAAGGATGTAGGTGGGTAGGTAAGTATTGAGTATGAGTAGTAAATGAGACACAACTAAAGCAACCCATTTTGTCTTAAAGGCTTGTCATACCTTTGTGCCACATATAAAAATGTTATAATTAACAAAAATGCCATATATAATTAGGATTTTTAAAAAGTACATCATACATTTAAAACATTGCATAAACGTAACATAAAAATTACAGAATACTTCAGTTGTAATCCGGGTGATCCCATGTCTGAGAGTTGTTGTACACGTAACCGTCGTCGTAAGTAGCAAAGCTCGCAAACTTATCGGCTTCTAACTGAGCTTCCAACCTGCTAAGCTCCCGGTCCTTTTCTTCGTTCCAGCCCCCATCATCAGCTGCCACCACATTTTCTTCAAAGCTTGGCTTAAAGTGCTCCAAATGAGAGTGTTGCTCAACAACTCTCGGTGCAACAGATGAAGTAGATGCACCAGCATCACATGCTGCCACATTTTCCACATAACTCCAACGGATCTTGTTAGAAATTTGTTCCTGTATTTGAGAAACACAACCCCACAGGGACTCAGCAATGGCACTGTCCTTGCAATATTCATCGTACAGAAACTGGTCGATGACGGCTTTCCTCTCTGCTGAGATATCTTGGCACGCTGTGTATTGTTCTCTAAGTTGGTTTTTAACTTTTTTGGCAACGTCAAACTGTTTGATCACTTCAATGATAGCATTCTGCTAAACCGTGTCGCCTTTCTCGGTCTGTTTCTTGATGTATGTTTGCAATTCTTCGACTGTGTGAGGAAGTTTGCAAGCCATTTATGTTTTGAATTGTTGTTTGCAATGTGTGTGCATTGTCTTTACTGGTGGTATTTATAGGAAGTCAATTTGGTAAGTTTGCAAGCCATTATAAAAAATGATATATATTTGTTACTTTCAAATGGTAACAAACAAGTACAACCACATGTTCACTTGTTTGCATTCAATTGACTTGACTTAGTGAAACCCAACAATGATGAATCTTACCCGTTTTGTTACCCATCAAGCACATAACTAGTTTTGGTTGACATAATGTATAAGTCAAACAGGTCACAAACCATCTAAAGTAGCCACACAATTTGACTTATATAACTTTGCCTTAAAAAGGACTTTGAAAATTGCCACATATGTGGTCTTTCAATGTCTGCCTATAATAAGCCATTAGATGAGTGCCACAGATGTGGACTTAGAAAATTGCCACATATGTGGACTTTCAATGTCTGCCTATACAAGGACTTAGATAAGTGCCACAGATGTGGACTTTGATGTTTGCCACAGATGTGGACTTTGATGTTTGCCACTTATGTGGACTTTCAATTACAGACGCTTCATAACACCGATTGTACTAAAATTTAAATTTGTCCTGAATTTAAAACATGGCTAAAGGATAGCCCATTCAGTGTCATTGACTTGGCTGGATTGAGTTGGAATAGGAGCAGATACTCCTTGGAAACTTGAACTAGGACCAGCTTGAGACGCACCAGATACTCCTTGCACAGTTGACCTCTGACCACCTTCAACAGCTACATCTCCATATTGGACAGCTGAACTAGGACCAGCTTGAGCAGACCCATTACCCTTAGCTTGCCGAGCTCCAGCTTTGTTGAAACCTACATAAGAAAACAGGTTATACAAAAGAACCAAATATAAAACAACCAAAAAACATAACTATCAAACTCTAATAATTACCTTTTCTAGGAGGTTGACCTTGTCCTTTGCATGTAGTCTTGTTGTGTCCAGCGTTACCGCATAGCCTGCAAGTAATAACTCTCCCTCTTTTGGTCAGCTTTCCAGAATCTACACAGGGTGCATCCTCAAACTTGGACCTTCTTCTCTTCTTCTTTGGTCTTCCAACCTGGACATGATGCTTTGGTGGCAAGAGCTCTGTAGCATGGGTGGTCTTCTCCCAGTAGTTGCTGCCTCTAAATGGTTCCACTAAATGAGAGTATACTTCCTTCCATGTAGACAACCAATAACAGCTATGTACCCAAGATTCAGGAGGTCCAACTTGAATGCCATTCAGTCCCATGTTCCAACAGGCTGCAACAGCATGCTTACAAGGTATCCCTGTCAATTCCCATTTCCTGCATGTACATACCTTATCCTGTACATTCACAACACACTGGTCACCCCATGCCCCTGTTACCTGATACTTAACTCCTCCATTCCATATCACCCGCAACGATTCAGCCTCGCTCTTATTCTTTCCCAATATTTTAGCTGCAGTTGGGGTTAGAGGGCCATCAGTTTTGTCAATCATACCTTGTACAGCTACTATCCTCTTCATGCAGTATTCTCTGATGTACTCTAAAAGTGTAGTGACTGGCTTGTCCCTTGCTGGAGCTATTTTAGCATTGAACACCTCACAAATGTTGTTGATCAATAAATCTGTAACTGGTCTACCTATAGCACAAAAATATGAAACACTTAAATGATATACATGTCTACTATTGAACCACTTTTATTGAAAACAAACAAACACTTACCAGAAAAATGAGATCTTGCCCAATGTTCAGCTGGTATCTTGCTCAACCATTCATGTGCTTCCTTCTTGATAGCCTTCAAATGTTCCATACACTTTGCAAAACCAGACAGGGTTGTAACAGATGCACATCTCCACAAAGCTTCCTTATATTCCAAGCCACTATACTGCTGCCTCATATTTTCATGAATGTGCCTCAAGCAAAATCTGTGTTCTGCATTAGGGAAGACAGATTTTAAGGCTGGAATGAGTCCCTGCATAAACCAACAAAGTTAGCAAAATAATAATTTATATTTTGTTGGTTATTAAAGAATTCAATTAGATGAGCATGATTTACTAACCTTTTGTCTATCACTCATGAATGTGAAGTTAGATCTAGGGCCTAGATCTATGTCATCACCCAAGCACATTAAGAACCAAGACCATGAACTCTTAGTTTCAGCTTCCACCAATGCATAAGCCAATGGGTAAATCCCATTGTTAGGATCAAGTCCAACAACCACCAACACTTGCCCTGGATAAGGACCTTTCATGAAACAACCATCTAGCCCCAACAATTCTCTTTTGCAAGCCTTGAACCCTTCCTTCAACGCTCCCAAACAAACATAAATTCTTTTAAACACCCTTCTAGAGTCACTGGGATTAGCAGAATCTCTATCAATTCCAAGCTTCACAGTCGTATTAGGGTTTGTAGACAGCAATTCACCAATATAGTCCCTTAGCATCATATACTGCAGGTTGTGATCACCTGAAACATCTTTTTCTGCTTTGGCTTTGGCCCTGAATGCTTTTGTCATAGATACCTGAAGATGTAATTCACGCTGGAGCTGGTCTTGAACTGCCTTTCCTGGAATCTCTGGATTAACCTTCACTAGGTCATAGATCTTGTTTGCCAGGTATTTATAAGTGCAGTGTTTGATTTCCCTAGATTGAACGCAAGTGTGTTTGTCTCTGTGTGTCTTTACTATCCAGTTTTGCCTAACTCTGTCTTTGCCTACATACAACACCCAGGGGCATCCATCACACACATCATCATCAGTTCCTACATCTTTTCTCTTTCTTTTTCTCCCTCTACCTAATGGGCCACTTGATCCACTAGGCCCAACACCTGTATCCACAGTTGGGCCTGTTGATCCACTTAAGACTGAGTCTGTAAAGACAGGAATTTGGTTATCACATACAGCTCTTATCCTAATACCATCATTCTTGAGCAACTTCAAATTTCTCCTGGTCTCAACTGCATGCATGTACACTCTTTCCTTCACCTCTTCTGGGGTTGAAAACTCTTGTCCAGTGAAAAAATAATACTTCATAACAGGATTCTCTGCCATGTCAACTCCAATTGCTCTCCTTATTTCCCTTAACTGTTTCCTAACACCACTATCTGGTTCACCATCACTACCTGATTGACTCTGGAAACCTTCAACACAAACAGGTTCTACTCCACCGACAACCTCTCCAACTAAACTGCTGTTGCCAATGCTGTCATAAGCTTTATTCCCTGTTAGTCTAAACCTATTTACTTGATCACCACTGCTGTTGCCAATACTGACAGAAGGATTATCCCTTGCTAAATGAAAACCATTTAGTTGCACAGGAGGCTCAACTCCAGTGTGTCCTTCATCATTCATAACTGCAGCCTCTCCTTCATCACCTGAACCTGCATTGTCACTTAACCCTCCTTCATAATCACTATCATTGACATTATGAATGTCATCCTCCTCATCCTTTAGTGGCCCGACACCATTACCATGCTGAACCTCACCCTCTAGTGCCTCTTGCCTGGTATCCTGTTGACCCTCACCTGAATGTGTTTGGGGATCATCTAGGCCTAAAACAGGCAACCCTACATTTAGGTCCAGGTCACCAACACCAAAAAGTTCATCAGGACTTAATCCAGAAGTGCTGTCAAAATTCATGGCATCCAAATAACTATATGACAGAGGCACATCTAACTCATTCTCTTCAAACTCCATCATCCTGACTATATCAGCAAGTTTCTTTGCCACAATCTCCTTACTAGCAGTAGCAGGTACAACAGGGGTGAAACTTAAATTCAAACTTCCAAATTGTGAATCAATCAGGGGAAGTTCATTGTTTTCATTTTGACCACATTCACTTAAAGTCAGTTGAGTAAAAGGAGTGACTTGACTTGAGTTGCCAGGAAGTGGAACACTATCAGTATTATCAGGCCATGTGAGGGGCAACAGTTGAGGGAGTTTAGTTTCCTTTGATGCTCTAAGTGGACTAGAACCTAGTTCCTCTATTACTACCCTCGTTTTACCTGTTACCCTGGAACACCCGTGCTCTGTATAGACTTCAATCAACTTGTAACGACCTACCATATAACCCAAACATCTGACATCATCGTCAGATGAAAGGGGAAACAATCCGTGGTCTAAACTACTCATTGGACTAAGATAATGATAAAACAGAGGCTCTGTCTGACCTGTGTAGCCCAACTTAAGCACCATCTCGTCCAGGTCAAACACCGAGAATACATCAATATCCACCATGTCAAATATGTCTTCAGTACCACCAACGTATTCCCTGTTAGGGAAACGCATAAATGCACCACCATGATGTATTCGAATGGTGAATAAATTCCGATTAAATTCTGCAATATAAAGTCAATTACTTAGTACCTAAACATATATAAACACAACCTAACAGCAAAATAATCTCAAATCAACTGGACTTAAACTCATTACCATAGGCATTCTTACATTGCGCCTCCAACTCATCTGCAGGGACTGATACTCCTCTTGTGCGCATCTTCCACATTGGTGCGGACATTGTTCGGGACGCTTTTCAATACTTTTGTGATTCTGACGTTGATGTGATTGCGCGGGAAAGTTTTTTGCAGGTGTTTCTTGGAAAACAAAAGCTTCAGGCAAAAGTTAATAGAACCTTCTTTATATGCCACTTTTAGGGACGATTTGCGCAAATTACACATCTTGGAGCTATCTTTTAGGGACCAACGGCGACGGTTACTGTTGGAGAACTTTGGGAGTGAAAAGACGAAACTATCCATGGTATACACGTCAGCTAACGCTGCATTGCAGCGTCCGTTTCTCAAAAGGACGATCCACGCCAAAATCGACAAGTTCAGGGATGAAAATGAAAAAAAAAATAGTTTAAGGACGATCCACGCTAATCTTGACAACTTTAGGGACCAACGGTGAAATTTACTCTTAATAAAAACGGGGTCAACTCCCCGTTTGACCAATACCACTCCACCTCCTTTCCCTCCCAAAACCACCATCACCACTGAAACCAAAACCGCCCCTCCACCTTGCCTGTTTCACTTCCACCTCAACCCCCCAGCTCTCCACGCAATCCCTCCACCTCACACAAGCTACCAAAGTCCATTTAATTCCCTAAAACCCTCCCCACGCATTCTACAGTACCCCTATAACTTTGGCGCCAAGTTACCAATTTAAACGGCTAAGATGATTGAGACCAATCCAATGGTCCACAACTGGTGGGAAATGTCATTGTGGGTCCCACAAACTCAGAAAATCTCTACAAAAGGGAAAAGAAGCAGAAGAGGAGAAGTATTAGATTAGATTAGTGTAGTGTAGTGTCGAATAGTTTAATTTATCATTTCAGTGTAATCTTAAAGCTTTTAAACATTCAATTAAGTTGTTTCAGTGTATCCTTAATCTTTTTCAATCATCAATTTCCAATTCCAGTTTGATTCACAGTTTTTGTATTTCTTAAATTCTCAAAAATCTCACAAAGCTTGTATGTTGTTATTTGTTTGTTGTTATTGAATTCATAAGCTTGTATAAGCTCTGACAAGGCTCAAATAAGCTTAAGAATACCTTAATTTGTTGTTCAGTCCATAAAATAAAAAATTCCAAAAATAATAAATTAAATAGAGAAAAATAAAAAAATAGAGGGAAGAACAAGAAGAAGGATTGAGCAAGGTGAATTTTGGATTGTTTCTGGTTTAGTACCTTTTGGGAGGTGTTAGGATTGGTTACTTGTCCTTGGTTCATTGTTTCTCAGTCTAATACCATTTGTAAGTTTAATTTTGAATTTTTACCTTTTACTGTAGACTGCTTAATATTGCTTATTTGTATTTGCTTCATGTTTATTTGGTGTTAGTTAATCAGTATCTAGCATAATATAGGTTGCTTGTTCATTGGATTCATTTGTGCTTTAAAAAATCAAAATCTCACAGTAAAAAACCCAAACTTGACAAACTTGTGTTTTATGCCTGTGGTGTGAATAATTTAGGTTCATTTGATCTTACATAATCATAATTTAGTGTTTTGAAACAGTGTAGTGGTTTAAATATATCATTTGCTTTATAAAATCTCATTTTCATAGTCATAAGGTAGTGTTTGGATCAGTGGTTAGCACCACTGAAGAGGTTGTTTTTGTGGTTGTTTATTACTTAGATAGGTTACAATAGATTGTAATAGTCCATATAAGTCATTAAATCTGGTACTCACTAGCAAAAAGTCAAAGAACCTACTTGATCCACCCTCACAGTTAACTGTGAGGGAATTGGATTCCATAAGTCCTAATATTAGCTTGTAATTTGAACTTATAGCTTAGATTAGTTTCATAATAGCTTAATACATCTTAATTAATCAGTTAGAAGTGTTAGAATCTCAAGAAAGTCAAACCAAGTAGTTTTGTTCAAAAGTCAAAATTGTCATTTTCAGATTTTCACAAAACTTGTGGGATTTTTGTAGATTTGTGTATTAGGTTTTAGGTTCTGAGACTTCTTGGGTGTCAAGTCTCCCACCTCATCTGTGAAATCCCACTCTTGTTTCATTTTTGTGATTTTTTTAGTGGGTCCCATACTTGACCAAAGACAACTGCAGGGAGAACATCTCCCCTGCTGCAGTCATCTCAGGCCAACACCACTATTTAGTGGTGGTTTTGTGACCACCTCAGTGGGCCCTAAACCTCCAAACTTGGTCCTTTGAACCCCCTCCTACCAGGGATCCTAAATTGACCTTTTGTTTGACCTTAAGACCCATGGGCCCCACCTGATTCAAGCCTTGAACTCTGTCCCATATTTTCAGTGAGTGAGTAAGAATTGGAGGGCTTATTGTGGCTTATTGGCTTATTCTGTGATCCACATGTGTTTTTTCTAGCTTATACTAGTTCACATAACTTAGTTGAACTGGATTTTACCCTTGTGGACCCCACATAAGTCAGTTTTAGCTTAATTGCTTCTTTGGTCAACCATAGTCAACTGTGGAGGTAATAAGCCCCCACAGTGCTTATTATTAGCTTATAAAAAAGTTGTTTTTATTAAAGTTGTCTATTTTTAGGTATAATTTAGTTTTGTAAAAGAAAAATCCAGAAAAGACAATATAAAAATAAGTGATAGTTTCTATTTAATTTAATTTAATTTTAATTTTCATTTTTAGATTTTTATTAAGTAAGTTGTGTTTTTATATTTTTAATAATTTCCTTTTAGGTTAAAGTATTTTTAATAATTTTCTCAGATTTTTATTTTGTAATTTAGTATTTATTAAAATTAAAAATAGTTTTATTAGTAATTAATCAATAATTAAATTATAAATAGCATAATTAATTTTTAAAAGGTAATACCTAGTTTTTATATTTTTCCTAGCTTTTATAAGTCATAAAATAGTTTTATAAATTTTTTCATAATTTTCTAAGTTAATTTAGTATTATTTGTAATTTAAAATAGTTTAACTAGTATAATTAATATAAATAGTTTTTAATTAATAAGAAATCCATAAAAAGACAAAAATAATTATTTTTAATATTTATACTTTCTTCAAGTTCATTTTAAGTTTTAGAAATTATTTTCACAAGTTTTTAGTTTAATTTGTAGTGTTTATTATTTTTAGTTTAAATTAATTTAGTTTTAATTAAATAGTGAATTAGTTTTTAATTAAATAATTAATAATAAATAATAAAATAATCTAAAAAATAATTTTATTTTTAATTTAATTTTATTTTAAGTTTAAGTTTATAGAATTTTCATTTTTAACCCCTGTAGTTTATTTTTCTTAAAACTTACCTTTTTCTCAGTACGCAGTCGCGTCTGATTTTTAATTTAGTTTACGTTTATACGTTTTAGATATCTAGGTTTCACGTAACAGTTCCAATAGCTTATTTAAGCTATTTTATTTTATAAAACCCTAGTGTAATCACACACACACACTTATACCCTTTCCTGTTCACATTCACTCGATCACAGTTTCGTTTTTAATAAAACATCGCACACCTCGTTGGGACATTTCGACCCGGGGAAACACTGTATTCCACGGAAGCATTTGCCTTAGACGTTTGACTTTTACGGTTGACCATTCACAAGTGGTTGACTAATAATTATCTGACCGTTTGAGGCGAATCAGCAACGTAAACATAAGAGACAATATTTTCCAACGTTTAATTCTTTATTAGAAGTTAATCAAAAAGAATCGTACCCAAGTGTTTGCGGAATAACACTTGGGATTGAAAGCGACAAGTATGGTATTGACTCCTCACTAAACTCAATCTATGTTGAGTGACAACTTTCAGGACCCACTGAGCTATCTCAGGGGTTATGTTGTTCTTTGGAGGAGTAAAAGTGGTTTGTGAATGCTTAGCATTAATTGCACAAACTTGTCAACTTTTACTCCTCTCTTATGCTACCTATTTATACACAAATGTGAACAACCCTATTATACAATGGACCTAAGTGTTCCTCAATAAGATCTTGATAGATTTTATTCTCTGGCAAGGGAAACTTCTTTGGGTTAAGTCCAAAAGGCACTTTCTGATGACAGCCTGGTTTTAACCATTTGAGGAAAGTTTGACCTTAAAGTGATAAAGCACTTTAGTGAAACAGATCAAACTTTCCCGCCAAGTCCCGCCAAAACTTCAGTCTTCTAGTCATCAGTCTTCAGTACCATGAAGTTGTTGAGGAGTCATGGGGTTCAGTGAGTTATTGTCATCCTCACTGAACCCATCACCTTCTTTTTGGCTTAGATCACACTTCACTGAGTTCCGCCTCACTGAATGGAGAACCTTTCTTCTTAGGCTCGGTCTAAGCATCCTGAAGATGACTCACTGAGTTACTGTTCACTCAGTGACTTGTTTATACTTAGGTTATTTTACGTTCAAATCCTTGTTAGAAGAAGATTGGGGAATTCAGTGACCCAACAATAAGGAACCAGAAACCAAGTTTACTTCATATTGATTCTTCTTATAATAACAAGGACAACCAAAACAATGATGATCCCACTATAGTGCTAAAATCAATCACTTTTTATTAACATGAAGGTCAATACAAACCAGGGATGACCTTAAACCCTGTGATGATACAACCCAGAAAGATGTCAACACACCTACATACCAACGACCAACCTAAAGCAACTCAATGGCAATGAAAAAGAAATAGCCAACTAAAAATAAGAAACTTGTTGAGCTTCTTAATCCCCTGATCCTTCTCCCTCATCAACCTCAACTGCTCCTCCAACTCTTCTTCAAGCTCATTCCTCGCCCTCAACAGGCCAGGAATCACAGCAACTGCTCGGCAACACATTGGAGGATCCATCCATCCAATAAACCCACATGAAGGACAATAGTAGAATCGTCGTTCTGGGTTCCTGTTTGGCCAGCTTGTTTTGATTGTTGCTTGTTTCCCACAGTCACAAATCAAGACCATATTTTTTGCCGGATTTCGGAAAGTGTGAAACTTTAATGTGCTGCAACGTTCATATTTAACTGGGATTGGATAGTGTACCGTTTGTAAAAAAGGCAAACAATCGCTTGCAAATTTAGTCCCTTAAGCTACAGTGTCACTAGTTTAGTACCCGGGGAACCGTGAAATGACGATACTACCCTCATGGACGTGGCACTTAACGGGAAAACTAACGGAAAAGGCCTCTCGGTGGTGATTTTGCGAAAATATGGAACGTTGGTGTCTTTTTTGCGCTACTTTTTGTCTCGGTCCCATTTTTGCAATTTCATGGAACGTGAAGGACCATTTTTGCAATTTACCCTTATTTGAAAATGCATATAAAACACCAAATATTATGGGCCTTGGTAGTGTAATCTTGCCAATTTCACTGTTATATATTCGGCCCAGTAATGAAGCCCAACTTGCTAAGTCATATATTGGATCAAATGGTCTCTTTTTAAAACAAGTAAGGCGGCGACCGGCAGCGTTGCGGCCTGGCGAGGTTAGTTGTCGATGCATTTTTTTGGGGTATTTTGTGTGATTTTTTTAGCACATAAACAGTTTAATTGAGCAACCGATAAGACCAACTAAATATGCGCAATAGCAATTTAGCCACCGGTACCAATTTTGGGCAAAAAAAAAGTTTCTATCATAGAAATTTAGCATTAAAAATGGATCAATGGGTTAAAGCCTCACCAATGGGTCAAGAAAAAAATGTGTCAAAAGAAACGGCTAAATGGGTCAAAAGAAGATACCAATATATTAACCTGCGTGTAGCACCAATATACTAACGTAAATGTAATTTAGATACATAATCTGCATGGACCAACGTATAAGTGAATTTATTCCACAAAATGCAATATTCGTTTACTATAGACATATGCATAATCAGACTGCTGTTCAATAGGATATATATATACATAATATAAACTATAGACATTTGGTTGTCAGTGGTAGTTGTATATAAGATGAATGTATACAAATTATCAATATGATAATGAAACATTTCAACTCATGTTACTCTCATAATTCTAAGCTACTAACCAAGTGTTAAGTCCCTATGAAATCAGTTTTTGTTTCAACCCGTAACAAATTGACCCATTTTAACAATTAATATCAGGAAGATATAATGATAGAAACGTGCAGCACACATATAAAGACTACCGAATGAAATCTACTCGCAAAGTCTAGAAACACAAATGACAAAACTGCGTTTATATAAGTCAAAACATCGTTAGTAATATGATTTGATGATGTGAGCACAAACTCTAAATTTATAAGCTATTCATACCTTTGGGGCTCTCCTGGTTTCACAGAAACGAACATGTTCTCGCGTGCATTAACCGTCCCTCGGTAATTCATGCAATCCTAGACACCATATATGAAGGTCCTAGGCACTTTTCATTCAGAAAATCTGCAAACATAAAAAGGAATAAGCTTTAATACATGAAGTCCACCCATTTAATAACAGGAACCATTTCCTGAATTTTCTGAAAAAGTTTAGCAACCTTGAAACCATGTATATAAGTCGAAATGAATTATTAAAACCGAAGGACTAAATTAGATAAAGGTGTTTATTAAAATATACATGAAATAATTAGAATATAAGCCTAATAATCGGAAGAACATTAAACCGCAAAGCACAACGTCAAAATCAGTTAGAAAGATTAGGGTGATCAAGATTCACATGTATGCTTTTCTCTTACAAAGAATCTGGCCTTGAATTTATCATACCTTTCATTGATCTTTTTCTTATCTTGATCCAGAACTGTGCCATTTGATCTGCACTAAACACAATATATATAACAATGTTAAATTGATGTAATTTATGTTAATTATAAAAATTCCCTAAAATATTCCTATATGAACCGAATATTATGAAATAATGCTTCAAACTCTTATAAATCATAAATTTGCTGAAACAAAAAGCCTAGAATAAACACCCTGCTTATTTATTTAGGAGCTTACTGATAATTAATCACTGTTTGCTCATAGACAATTAAACATGTATAAGCCCATAAATATGAAATTTGATGCCTACCCACTATTGAAGCTGATTTTTTTTACAAAAACAGTATGGTCTAAAAGTAAGCCATAATATTAACTGTGAAATTGAGAAGAACGATTAGAGAGCTGAGAGACTTACCCTTGAACCTAAACTCCACTTTGTGATGGGCCTCTAAGCTCACTCCATTAATACGATCAATAGAACGATTTCAAGTGTAGCCTGCAATAACTCACAAAAAATTAAAATCAAAACCATATAGTAACTGGATGCTTAATTAAAATCAAAACCATATTGCCACTTTATGTCTTAGTCTTGGAAATTTTACAACTACCAACAGTAGTTGCATTTGCTTAAGCTTTGAAGGCTCGTAAAACTAAACTATATGCATTTTCTTACCTGCAACATGTCCACCACTTGGAATTCATTTTCATGAATGGCGGAGATCATCATCACTTCCTGCAATAAATGCAAACAACCAACACAAAGTCATCATCATATCAATATATTTACATCCAACAGGTAAAATGGGTAGAAAGGTAGTGTATCCGGTAGACAAAAACCCATTTTGATCTGCTACCCAACAACTAAACAATACTAAGCACTCCAAACTTACAAACAATGCGTTGTCCTTTTCGAAGACCAACAACAGGCAAAAAAAAACTGAAAATGAATAGTAGAAATAAGAACAACATGCAAAGTCCAAATTTTCCTTTGTATAATTTTATCAGATAAAAAAAATATATGTAAAAGAAAGCAGAAATCACCAGTATTAGACTACGTTTGTGGTAGATGCTAAAACCATGGACCTTCACATTTGGGGCGTGCTTATGGAGGCCTGTTGTTGCTACGAATTCTTGGTCAAATTGATGAAAAGAGCATGGCAATGGGAACAAACTTGATCACAACGGCACATACATTTGTACTCCACTGGTGTGCCTGCAAACATGGAACCAAACGAATGAACAGATGAAATACTCAAGAATAATGAAACAATAATTGTATAAGGAAATGGCTGAATTATATTTAAAACAGAACCTCTACGACGCATAGGAGGTACTGAATCATTCGAAGTTGTTGCCGTGAACTTTGGACATACAGTTGAGCTACAAATACAAAATACATAGCATAAATGAATATGATTACGGTAAAATAAAATGGCAAGGACATAAGAAAAAGTAAATTGTATTGGCAATATTAGAACACATACATGTGTGACGCAGACTTGAGTGCTTGACATTCGCCGGTGGCGTTCGGAATTCTGGTGTGCGAATTCGTTCTAAATGGACAATAAACATATAATAATATAGGTTAGACGGAAGAGTATATAGGAACATCACATATTATTAGGAGTGAGTAATTGAACGATAGTATTACGTGTGCGCTTGCGGTATCGCTGAGTAGTTGTAACACAGGGTTGAGGTTGATTGTTGGCCACTATATAAGCTGCAAAAACATCCAAAAAAAAGAGTGGAAATTTAAACAATATACAATTGCATAGCAAGCATTCAAACTTAAGAAAATAGAGAAAATTAACAAAATAGATAAAAATAGTTCTATGCAGTACGTTCATGAATTTTATAACCTGAAATTGTGCTCATTTTTTAAAAAGAAAGTGTAGAGATCATAGTTACTTCGACTCGACCACTCACATTAACGAACCTTTCACCTTCATATCTTGAAATTGTGCTCACCTAATGAACCTTTCACCTTCATATCTTGAACCTACAACCCGACCACTCACATTAAGCTCAGGAACCACGCATATTACACACCAGTAATGGTTACCGACACCAACAAATATGAACGGAGATTAAGAAAAGCAAAGTAATAGGCAAAAACCTCATGTTGATACCTATCAAGAGTCCCTTTAATCCTCATAACCTCACCAAACATTAGCAATTCCACATTCGATTTCAGTAAGCAACTTCTTCACGGGATCTTCTTCATTCTCCATCTTGCAAACAATACTTTAAAAATTATACCCTAAATAAACAAATTATAAATACATCTTTCATTTAAGCATTTCATCAAACATTTGGTGTGCAACCAATTTCCTTCATAAAAACAATACCAAACGACCTGGTTATTTCTTGAATCACGACAAACATTATCAAACATGCGATTACAAAATACCAAACAACAACAACAAATTCGGTATCAAAATCAAAATAACCACCTTCTTCATAATAAAGCCCTAATCTTAACCCCACGAAAACCACAACACAATCAAGCCCTAATCTTAACAAAATTAGAAAACCACGAAAACCTACCTTGATTAATTGATATGTACTAAATTTGGAACGGCAAACATACCTTGATTAATTCCAGATAGGCACCCTGGTTTTTTATAAGAATGAGGTGCATGTGTGTGGGAAGAATTTGGAACCCTCACAAAAAAGTAGAAGCGTTAGGCTATGTATGTGTCGAAAATATTCGACTGCTATAAGTGAAAAACAGGCCGGAAAAGCAAAGGCTGGGATTGGGCTAGGCGAAACTGGGTTGGGAAACTTGGGCTCCAGCAGGCCACATGGTTTTGGCGGGAAACCCGCTAAGCAAAACGACGTCGGGGACCTTGTGGTTTAATATATATTATAATAGCAAAATGTCGAAAGTATTTAATCTTTTGACGTTTTCTTAAACACAGTAATATTCCAGGCCATGTCAAATACCCATATGTGTTTGAAATCAAACGAGATTTGAACTTACAACTCCTTATTTGATTAGTCATTTACATGCGTTTTGTTAACGTATGGTTCGTAAAGAGGTGGCAAAATGGACAGGTTGGGCGGGTTCGGGCCACGGGTCCAAACGTGCCCGGGCTCAAACGGGCACAGGCTTAACCAAACATAAAGCAAACGGGCTCATATTATATGAATCGCTTTAGAAATGACCAAAACGCCAAAAAAGATACTCCAAACCTAACACCTCATTTATATTTAAATAACTAAATATATATTATATTTATTATTTTTTTTTATTATTATTTTTTTTTACAATATTCTCTAATTGAGGAAAAAATATGCGTCCGTTTTAATGCCCATTTAAATTTTGAATGAGCCATGCATGCCCATTTAAAAAAAGGGGGCTGAATGCGTCTAAATTTTTTATAAATTAACCCATAGAAACCCATTTTATGACCATCTCTAAATAAAATGATGTGAGATTAATCGTAAGTTCGGTTTCTTATAGAAAATATTTTATTTCAATTCAACTTAATCTAGTTTATTATATCACTATTTATAGTACGGAGTATATGTTTGGTTACATGTCCATTTACAATCATGTATAGAATCAAAACTTAATCAATAGTCCATTAATATATTGACAAAAAGATCACTAATAAAATGCAACCCCAATGCATTTAACTAGTTCAAATAATTCATGTTTATAGGTTATTTGTCTACATATCTTCACCCCATCACACCATAATTAGAAGCAGATTATGAAGTCGAAGAACAAGGTTTTCAGTTTATCCAACGTCTCTCTACACAACAATAGCAAAGATTGTTGGGTCGCTATTAACGCAAGGGTAAGAAATTATCAAACTTGACTCAATACCTTTGATCACATAGTTTTAATGTTCATTTAAGTGATCACGTACTTGATATGATCGCGTGGACTAATAAAATGTAGGTGTACGATGTTACAAACTTCTTGAACGATCATCCTGGTGGAGATAACGTGCTATTGGATGTAGCAGGTATTATCACATAAACTAGTCAAACAAACACGTTGCCTATTGGATTCACTTATCTATACTACTTATAATGGAGGAATGACTCTCTATCAAAAAAATTCAGATGTACAAAAAATGATGCATGGTTTACAACACTTTAAAGCAAGCAATTTCATAATTACAACAACCAAAGCATTGTGTACAACAAAAACTAGCATGAATCGAAATTCATACCACTTTCCTTAGAATTCTACATTAATAGCATTAAAAACACCCCTACACCTAATATTACAATCATTTAAACATAATGTACAACCCTCATTGTACATTAATAGCATTAAAAACACTCATACACCCAATATTGCAATCATTTAAACACAATGTACAACCCTCATTCTAAATTAATAGCATCAAAAACACCCTATACCCAATATTACAATCATTTAAACACAATGCACAACCCTCATTCTACATTAATAGCATTAAAAACACCCATACACCTAATATTACAATCATTTAAATACAATACACTCCATCTTAGGGCCTTGGCAACACATGCGGGGAGGCACGGCACGGTAGCCCCACCGCACGGGAACACCGCCGCCGGTGCCTCCTTACCGCACGGTGGAGGTGAAATGCGGTAAAGGTTACCAAAGCAAACTAGCCGTTTGTGCAATTAATTTTGTGAACGTTGGGGCCATTTATGGGTCAAACGGATACTTTCTTTTCTTCTATATATTCACATTTCAATTTTGAAATGAGTACAAAAAAAAAAAAAAAAAAAAAAAAAAAAAAAAAAAAAAAACCATCCATTGTAAAAAAAAAAAAAGCTCCGCTGCCAAAAAAAAAAAAAAAAAAAAAAAGCTCGGCCTACATAAAATGGATTCAAGAAAAAATAGAGATCCGAGAAAAAATGTTCGTGGATCAAGAAGTGGATCGAGAGGCGCAATTCGTCCTCGAGTTCAATCACAAACCGGTCACGATGGTACGTCACAACCCGGTTACCGCCCAGAAATGTACCCGCAATCTCCACCATTTTTCTACACCCAACAACCCCTCCCACAACTTCCTACAAACTTTGAGCCGTTTGATTATCAATATACACAACAACCCCCACCGCAAATGCCTACTAACTTTGACCCGTATGAGCCACGTTATAACCAACAAAAAAGGCGTGAACGGGTGAGTGAACCATTACCCATTCATGAAGAAGAAGATGATGACGAATATTATGACAATGTTGATGTAACACCCCAACCCAACAAGGGTAAAAATGTCACAATAATATGGTGTTACATCAGAACAAACAGAACAGATAAAAAGCGGAAGTCTTAAATAAATAACTTACTTTAAAAGACTGTGGTCAAAATCTTCCATTCAACTCTACTCTCAAACCCAGATATCTATCCCAAAAGTTAACTTGAATACCTGCCGCGGTGAAAGAAAAATGCGGCTGAGCTTAAAAAGCTCAGTGAATAGATATATAACAAAATGAAACGAAATATAAATACTGAAGTACAAGTGAAATATTTTTGGGGAAAACACTTTTAGGTATAACAGATAGTGAGGAAATAAAAATGTGTAGATTAGGTTAGGAATTCATACAGTCACCTGTATAAACAGAGTTAGAACCATAAAATGCCATGAGCTCAGAAACATATAACTTATCATAATCATAATCATACATCTTCATAAACATATAGAGGGGAGACCTCTCAGATAATCAGACAATAATGAGGGGTGTCCTCATATGGGTGGAGTAGCTAGCTCCCAGAAATGTGAAGGACGTGTATTGCACACACAACCACATTCACCAGACAAATCATATCATATCAGAAACAGAAACAGATCTAGGATGCATCCATACGCCCCTTCCCAACACATAAACATTTGCAGCCAAACCAAGGGACGTGGCAGAACATAACTCTACTGCCCTAGAGTCATGTCAGAGGTGCATCCCTGACACGGACATGGAACCCCCATGCCTAGTGAAACTCATGTAATCAAATGGTTCATATTTAAGGGTTCAAATCATAGTTGTCATATTAGAAGGTTCAAACAGAAAGGTTTATCATAGCAAAAGTTCAAATCAGAAAGTTCATATCAAAGGTTCATATCACAAAGGAAACCTTAAGAGTAAGGTCAGAATATCCGTACCTCAAAAACAAAGCTGACAGAAATGAACAGATCAAATGACGGAATAGTACTCTTCTTCATAAATCTACACACGATGTGTTACTCATTAATATCTTATTTAATCACTTACTTTTTCATATTCCATATTAGTTCCATAAATATTTAGGTTAAATATTTAATAATTAAGTGTCCTTACATTAAAGTATAGCGTTTTAATATCACAAGTCTTACATATTATCCAAGTGAGTCCCTTAAATTTCATATTTTATGAATTAATTCTTATATTTTAGTAATTTACACTTTACACATTTTAAAGTTACAAAATTACAATTTAATCCTTATAATATTCATACTTACACATTAAGCCCTTAATTATTTGAAATTACACATATTATCCTCCAATATTATATCTATTCAAAACAGCCCTTTACTTTCATAATTTACAAGCTTAACCCCTCAATTAAAATAAATACAATTTATACCTTTTTAATTATAAAAATTACAAATAAATCCTTTTAATTACCAAATTTGCCCATTACACCTTCATACTTAATTTATACAGATTCCTCATGTAATTTAATGATTTCTAGAATTAACCTTCATGTTTAATAATTTACAAACATCACCCTTGTATTTATAAAATTCCAATCGGTATATATCAAAACTCATCAAACCCTAACCTAAAATTTACCCAATCATTACTAGCATTAAATAAAACCTTAAACATCATTAATACACCAGGTTCAATACCAAAACCCTAACCCTAGCCCCTTTTCAATTTCTTTTTCTTTTATTTTATTTTTCTTAATTAAACCGATTACAAATTAATTCCCACAAGTTAATCTAGTCTATGAAAATTACAAAACATATTTTTCTGAGGTTATGTGACTTATAAAAGACCAGAATAAATTATATACAAAGCTTACAAAATTCGCATGAATGTTTACAAGTCTTTTAGTCGATTTAGGGTTTTTAAGCTTATATAAATTCGTACAATCACTCTAGCATGCATGGACCAATTATAGTATTTTATAAAGATGACATATGATATATAAAGTGATAAAAAATTACCATAACGATTTTATAATGTACGAATGAAGCAGAATAGATTTTTACCTCTCGGTTTAGTTAAATCGACCCAAACAATCTCCCATGCTCAAACGATCTAACCTCAGACCTTAGCACTATTTTTCTAGTCTTCTTAAGCTTAAAACATGTCCAGGAAAAATAGGTAGAAGTTCCAGAAATTTGTAATCGATGTGTGAAGGTTTTTGAGTCGGTTAGGGATTTTAAAGATCGATTATGGATTTATAAAATATATAAACGTTTTTTTCTATGTATATTTATAGATATAGGACTTGTATTTACTGAATAATATTGTGATAAACTCTAAATAAAAGATTAGATAAGTTTCCTAATTGTTTTAGGATTTGTTTTCCTTTTTAAATAATATTTATATATATAATTAATTAAAATTTGATTTTTATTTAATTTATAAAGAATTTTTATTTTTCTCATTTTTACAAAAATGTCATATTTTACCTTTCATATTTTATTTTGATCATATGTGGCCAAATTCCCATTTCTATGGTTTTATTTGATATTAATTATTATTATTATTAGTACAAAATTTTAAACTCAAAGGCATTTTGGTCATTTGACATCTTTTAGAATTTGAGGTATTACAGTTGATGTGGTACCTGAGACACAACCAATTGATGAAGAAGAGGAACAAGTCCAAGAGGTGTCGCGGCCTAAAAGTGGAAAAAAAGCTAGTAAGATTTGGACGCTCGATGAGGAAGAGGCGTTAGCTAAGTCTTGGATCAAAATTTCGGTGGACAAAGTTGTTGGCGACCGCCAAACATAGATGGGATTTTGGAGGCGATTTCTAATGCATTTTCAAAGCCTTGTCCCGAGAACCGAACGCACTTATCATATGTTGAACTCGAAATGGACTCCTATGCATCAAATGATCGCTGCGTTCAACGGTTACTACATACAAGCGGTATATATATTTTTTTTGTTTCGAGTGTATATACATTTTTTTTGTTTCGAATATATTATTTTTGTTTCATATATACATGTTTTTTTTTGTATCAAATATATTATTTTTGTTTCATATATACATGTTTTTTTTTTTTTTTTTTTTATTTATTTATTTATTTATTTTTTTTGTTTCGAATATATAATTTTTGTTTCATATATAGATGTTTTTTTTTTTTTTTTTTTTTTTTTTTTATTTTTTTTTGTAGAACCGTTTGAGAGAAAGTGGATTGAACGATCTTCAAGTTTATGAGAGAGCCCAACTCGATTTTGAAAAACAATACAACAAAGCTTTCGCGCATACCAAAGCGTGGCACATCCTCAAAGATCAACGAAAGTGGCAAGAACAACCGGTGGTTAATCAGGCTGCGGAAACCACAAGGTCAAGCAAGAAAAGAGAGTCGTCGGAGTCAAGTAGCGCTCAAACGCCAACAAGTGAGACACCAATAACCGTAGAAGATTTCGACTGTGACTTACCGAACCTCAACGAGAACCCAACTCCATCACGTCCATCAAAAGGCAAAAAAAAGGCGATTTCTGAGGATTCAAGCCGAAGCTCGATGCGTGATACTCTTGCAAGTTACACAGCTGAAAAGAGAAGTTTAATGCAGCAACAATTGGAGGTGCAAAAGAAAAAAGACGATGAGTATTTCAAATTTCTTGATGGGGAGGTGATGAATCGTGACATGAGGTTCATTATGGATCCGCACGACAATATCCCAGACGAGGCTTTTAAGCAATTCGTCATCAACAAGAAACGTCAGATTTGCGCACAATACGGGTGGCCATGTAGTTTGTAGGAGTTTAGTTTTATAGTTTTAATAATATTATGTAACGCTTTTTAAGTTTTAATGGAATTTTAGACTTGTAATAAAAATATGTAATGTTTATTTCAATTTTAATGAATTTTAGTTTTTAATAAATTTTAATAGAATTTAAAAAAGAAAAAGAAAAAAAAAAGTGAGTGAAGGGTGAGTGATGTGATGCCAACAAAAAATGAGTGAGTGAAGGGAAAAGTAGGAGGGTGATGTGGCATAAGGGGATTGGTTGTTTGTGAGTGAAGGGGGATGGAGTGAGTGATGCATTGCCAACCCCCTTAACCTAGACACGAACCTGTGACCAAGACTCGACTCAATAAAACTCGACTCGATACACAAGGCTGTGAGCTCAAGCTCACGACATCTCTTGTTTTCGCGACTCAATAACAACGACAACAACAAAAGAAAGAAAATGATAACAAACAATTATTTAGCTTAATATTTATTAGTTTTAATCTTTATTTAAAAAAAAAAAAAAAAAAACTCTTGAAAATTCATGTACTTATCCTCTACCATCGCTAGAACGATAAAAAGGGTGGTGGGTTTTCCTACCTTCGACTGTCGGTATCAACAAAACTAGAGAGGGATAGTTTTGGTGATGAACTCGAGCTGTGGTGGTGTTAATCGTGGTGTTGGGAGGTGTTTCTTGGCGCGTGATGTATGTCAAAATGATGGGGAGGTTGTAAGGAGTGTGGTGGTAGTGGTGGTGAGTTTAAGTGGCCGGCGGTGGTGTTTGTTTGGTCGGAAAAACAACTGGAGAGGAAGAAGAAATAAGGTGCGGCTGGTTTGAGAGAGAAAGGGTGTCAAACCCTAAGTGATTGGGTATAATGAGGTTTATATAGGAAAATGTTGTTGATATAAATAATGTTTAAAAAGGTTATTAATATCTCTCAATAAACCTATGTTTTGATAATCACAAAACTCAAATCAAATTAAGTCAAGATTAAGACGTAAACAAGTATTTGGTAACAAATATTTACCTCTACATCTTATATCACTTAAGATATGCATAAACTAAGCATCTTATGCATTACATGATCAAAGGAAATTTTGTCTTAAGACATAACATCTTATAAAATGATATAAACATTTTATATATATTTGTAAATCATTTTTGGTAATGCTATATTAAACCACAAAGATATGATTTCAAATTTCCAACCAAAAAGGGCAAATTTTATTCAGAAAAACTTTTCCAACGTTCAGGAGGGCGGCCCCCTTAATTTTACTAGGCGGCCCCCTTAATGATTAAGGGGACCGACCCCTAATTAAGGGGACCGGCACGCTCCAGAACAGTAAAATCTGGCCCTATAAATACTGGATCATTTCACACATTTTCCTCACCTTTTTGCACTATAAACTTTCTGATCCAACCTCCATTTCTAGATCTAAAATCCTTTGATCATATAATTCATAAGTCTTTGTTTCCAAGTGATCCAAAGCTTCATCCATTCAAGTGCAAGAAGAAGAACACTCATCTACATCCATCAAATTGTAGTAGTGTTGTGAATAGCTAGTTTCATATTGTAGTTGTGGTAGATATTTGTAAAAGTGTTGTGTAAATTTGTTGAGTGTAGAAACTAGGTGTATTGTAAAGTAGTTTAGTAGTTGTGAATTAGTTGTGCATAGAAGAAGGTGTGAAGTTGTGAAGGTGTGAAGAAGGTGTGAAGCCTTGAAGAAGTCGTGAAGTTGTGAAGAAGGTGTGAAGCCTTGAAGAAGTCGTGAGATTGGTTCTAGCTACGATTAGAACTCGACATTTAGCTTAGTGTCGTTAACTCGTGTAAGCCAAGGTGTGTAAGGTTTCTCCACCATAAGGAGTTTGTTGACATAGTGAAGAAAACTCTCGAGTGTGGTACTCAGGGAGTGGAGTAGGGCAAGGAAGGTGTCCTTGTAGCCGAACCACTATAAATTCGCGTGTTGTGGTTTGATCTTTCTAACTCTATCTTTTCTTCATTACATTTCAATACTTTCATTACTTGATTAGAATTGCTTATATTGATTGTCATTTGAATTCACTTGAGATCGAATCGAAAGTTTTTAATAACCTACAAAATATTTTGGTAATAAACTTTTAAAAGGACGTAAAACTATTCAACCCCCCTTCTAGTTTTCCACAAATGTTTTAGACCTTGTGTGAACCCTATTGCACCCTTAGGGACTAAGATTGTAAATATATGCTATGGTGGGAAGTGTAGTTTACCAAATCTTTTATTATTTCATTCTCGTAGCAAATTTAGGTGTCGGAATGACTTCCCTTGACATTTTTATTAATTCCATCAAAAAATTTTATTTCAAAGTACCCGCCGCTGCAACGCGCGGGTACCCTGCTAGTTCACATTAAACATGTAATCTTGTTGTCTTAGGGAAGGATGCAAGCGAAGAGTTTGAGGAAGTAGGACATGGAAGTGCTGCGAGACTCATGTTAGACGAATATTATGTCGGAGAGGTCGATCATATTTCCAAAACCCCTGAAGCAGGATCTTACCACAAGCAAGAGACTATCATACAAGAAGCTAAACTAGGAGGATCAAGTTTTATGATAAAGTCGTTTGGGCTCATTTTCCCCTTAGCAATCTTTGGAGTTGCTATAGGCTTTATGTTGTACAAGTGATATAAAAATAGCCAAATACGCGCGTTTAATCATAAAGAACAATCATTGCGTGTATTTAAAAGCCATATTAACCGTGCGTGTAACTAACTTTACAAAAAGTTTAGCTGAAAGGATAACTGTCCGGACGTCTCACACATGATCTATTTTGGATCTGATGCAACTCTTCCCCAAAAATTGCACTTTGAATAATGTACAATTGTGTAACTAAAATGATATTCAACCACTATGGAAGGGTCAAAGTTGCACACAATTTGTCTAATACTTGTCTATATGTATTGTGACTAGCTAGTAATCGGTCTCTTACACTCAATAGAAAAGCTTGATGTTCATTCTCAATAAGACCAAAAGCAATTTGAAATGCCATCATTGTATCATCCTTGTTTTTAGATCTTAGAAGTTTCTCGAGTATTTTTGCCCTCCTTGCGTTGCCCTGCTTTGTTTATGTGTTGTTCTCCTTGCCTTTTTCCCGCTTGCCTATGCGTTCTTGCTTGTGTTTGTTTGTTTTGCCTTTTCTTTCGTTGTTTCTCATGCGGTGTTTTGATCCTTTGTTTATGTTCACTCTGTCTTTTTTTCCTCTTGTTGCTTTCATGCCTTTCTATCTTTTGCCCTCTATGCTTGCTTTGCTTGTATTGCCTCTTGTTTTTTGGTTGGTGCTCTGTTTTTATATGCCCCTTCTTTGATGGTTCCCTGCGTTTCTACTTGGTTTGCTTGGCTTTCCCCTTTTGTCTTCTATTTGCTTTTACTTGTTGCTCTTCTGTCCCTTGCACTTATTTCGGTTATGTATCACTCGCACATGTGCACGTGCCGGAGATCTCCTTGGAGGCAGTCTCTCTACTCCCAGGTTTTTCTTGTGGCAGGGGTAGGATTTGGCTACATTTCTACCTCCCCCATACATCGCTCTTACTATGTTGTTGTTGTTGTTGTGGGAAGCCAGATCCTGATATACTTTCACAAGACGAAGAAGTACCTAAAATAAAATAATAAATATAATGTAAGAAGGTAGATGGTAGACTGTTGGTTTAATAATATCAGTCGCGCATCGAAAAATAAAATAGTGACATGAAGTCTATACTTCCAATAGATAGCATTCGATGTTTTAAATATATATTTCAGAACATGCGTTAAGTATACAATATTTTTTAGGTATTACCTCACTGCGATATTCTCGGCTGTTGACAAAGGCATGAGATATATTCATGCAATATGCAAGAGTTGCATGTACATTATCACTGCTTAAGATGGCCTCCTTAAGCTTATCCAACCTTCGGCATTCAATTGAGATTCCAATAGCTTGTTGATACTTGCCATCGGTAATACACCTGAAATAATTAATAAAGAGATAAAAAGACATGTAAGACTTGGAACCTGTGAAATTAGAAGGTATAAGAAAGTAAAGCATGCATACTTATTAAGCATTCTCTCGACAATTGCTTCCAGCCTGGGGTCCACATCAGCAGATTCCTTTGATTCAGCTGCCTTTGTTCTCAGAGATGCATACTCGTCAATAGCTTTGGCTGAGAAAAGAAAGCACATGTTATGAGTACACTCGACCAAGTTCTTATATGCTATTTTTTGGTAACTGACACTCATATCAAAGCTTACCAAGAAGAGTATGAACGTAATCTGAATCCTCAGAAATATCAAATAAACTGCCAACTCCAAGGGCATATGATAACGAGTCATTATGCTCTCCCAAGAAATAAAAACACTGCATGAAAGAAGACATTATAGCTGTATTGTTTCACAGAAAGTACAATAACACAGGAACCAGAAGACCAAAACAAGTACCTTTGAAACAATTAAGGCAGCCAACTGTCTCTGTTTCTGATCAAACCCTTCATCCTCGTATAAACTCTCTCTGGATAAACAAAAGCCAAAACATCAGTAAATCCATTGAACACGACTTCCTTGCCGTATATTCTCAGCAGAGATATTACAGAAGGCTAAGAATAAAGTAGATCAGGTGAGCATGAAATGTACATCACATAAACAGACAAATCAAAATAAAAATTCTAAATGGAAGTGCACTTATGTTACTTATCTCAGCGTTGATGTAAAATTACCATACTTTGAACTCAACAATACTACAATCCTTTCTATTTTCATTAATTCCACTGAAGGTATTAACTAATGTTCGATACTAAGAACTATTTCTGAACTACGTTAAGATGTGTATTTGTGAACTACGTTCAAGCTCTTAAGCAAGCTAAACTCAACCTTCAGATTTTAGGCTCTGTTGTAAAATAACAGACAACGTAATATCAGATGAAAGCAATTTGTAAATTATAAAGAAAGCCTATAAATATCTCACACGTCACAGCATACACATAGTTCCTTTTCAAAACCATCATCTTTTATAGTACAACTTCTTAACATATGTTAAGCAAACCTTCAGATATATAAGATAGTTTCAATGATTCATGATCCATCCCTCGCTACATGCTATCTATTCCTATTAGTCTCTTCAATTCTTAATTCTACCTACCTATCGACAATATCAGTTATTTAGCTTCACCTTAAACTATTACCAATATCACCCGTCCTATACACAACTACACATCAAACTTCTATCAAGGAGGTGTTTGGATGAGCCTATTCAATACGCGTATTGGCCAATTGAATATTTAAAAAATTCAATAAGCTCGTGTTTAAACACCTTATAACTATATCAACTTTGGCTTATGGCGCGCAAGCGCCATAAGCTTAATTTAATAACCTAATAAACCATAAAAATATCGAGCTTATGGAATTTTCAAAATATTCAATCGGCCGATACGCGTATTGAACAGGCTCATCCAAACACCTCCTTAATAGAAAGTTAGATGTATACGGGACAAGTTTCTTTCAGATTTTGGTAATAGTTTAGTATAGTTTCTTTCAGATATTGTGAATAGGGCGGGGGTTTTAGTTTATATTTAAACTATCAATTTTTGCCTAACAAACTAGTGTATTCCTATCATTAATAAATGAAACCCTAACTATTATAATATAAAAAATAAATAAAAAATAAATAAATAAAGAATGAAGGGATTACATAATAGGGACACTAGTAGAGGTCTCAGGCCAAAAGAGATCAACGTGAGCATTGAGGTTGGACAAAGCGTGAAACTTGAGAGAAGGATGAGGTTCGTTAAGCATGGCTAGTAAGCCACCGCCAGAGCTCACCATCGTCGCAGCCATTGTCAATTAGATTTGATTGATTGTGTTAATTGGAGATTAGATCAGAGTTAGGGTTTTGAAAGGAATTGGGGATTTTGAAGAAGAAGGAATAATGTATTTGTATTTGTATTTGTAGTGAGTTTCAGAGATTTCTTTGGGAAGGGGCAAGCTTATGTGTGGAGTATAGTTTTTGTTTTGGCCAGTTTTCACAAGTAACTTTTATGAGTAAGGAGTAACTTTTATGAGTAGTGTTAGCATCTAACTTATAGATAAGCTGTGATCTCATTTGTACACTTAGTTTGGGGGCTTGTGAAAAATCAATGATGACGATTTTTATCCGTATGGTTACTTTTCCATGAGAAGTGTTTCTATTCGTTGACCCTAAAAATTATTGCAAAATAATGAAAGTTCAACAAACTGTCACAAGAATGAAGTATGAAAAGTCCAAAAATAGAAGTGAAAGTGGAATAAAAGAATAAATTTTGGAAAACGGAGCGTTTGCGGGAATAAATGATTTTATAACTTCTTTTGAACCTCCTTGCTACTTTACAAAGTCAGTAGGAAGAGTTATGAAATTATTTATCCCAAAAGCGTGAATTGATCACATTGCGTGAGGACACGGCAATACCTTAGTCTGGGGGATTTTGGTATGTGTTAATTCACATACCTTTTCATAGCCAAAAACCGACCCAAATAGACTAATTATGCTAATAAATGCCAAAGAATGTGTGTTTTTATGTTTGTGAACGTGCTGGTACGGATATATCGTAAAAAGACGAAAAACAACAGAAATCCGGCAAAAACGAGAACGAGAGTAGAAAGGGTCAGAAAGTCAAGCTGGAAATCAATTTGAGTTTATAAGGTCCTCAGAGTTTGATAAATGAGCTAAAGTGATCCTTGTGTGAAGTTTGAAGAAAGTGCAGAATTGGTCCCTATACTTTTTAGAATTGACAAATTTGGTCCCTCATGATAATTTTCAAGATAAATCAAAGTCAGCCCTCAAAGAATCTAAGATGGACAAAAATAGCCCTTGGATTATATTATTGAAGAAATACAGCTTTGGTCCTTGGATTTTTAGTAAGCTACAAAATTGGACCTTGAAATCTAAAAACTGAAAATATAAACAATACCTAATCCAATAATAACACTCACAGTCCAATTTCCTTTTAATAATCCAAAGACCATCACTTATGATCCTAGCCCATTCCACCCTCGGTCCAACCCCAAACATCACCACGGTCAAAAGGTCAACAAGTCAGGGTCAACCAAGGTCAAAAGTATTAATAAATTACCTTTGCCCAAATCCCGCCCCCTAAAATAACCCACACCCAGAAATTACTATTCATTCATGAACCCTAACTTACCCCGCTCCTTTAATTACTTAGATTAAGGGCAATTAAGTCAAATCCAAGGGCTTCTAGATGGTCAGGAGTGTGTCAGATGATGTCAGATGTAAAGAAGCACAAAGGAATGCCAGGTGGCAGCCTCCCATTGGCTCTACCACGTCACAATCAGTAATCCAAGGGTGAATAATCAAAGGGCAATCATGAGGAGAGGATCAAGGGCTCAAAATTAGACTCAAGAAGCACACCACACGGATTGCCAAGCTGGCAATCCATGGATACTCCTTTCTAGAATCATCTCAGTTGTAGTATAAATAGAGTGCTAGGCTGCTTGTATTAGTGTGGAGTTTAGTGTAAAGAAACTCTGCCAAAATTTCTTTTTGTAATAGTTTAGCTTATTTGAAATGTTTTACTTTCAATGAAATCTGTTTTAGCTTCCATAATCTCAGCTTATTGTTTTTTACTATTTAGTTTTCAGCTTATATTTCTTTAAATTTCAGCTTATTTCAGTTGTTAAACATTTCAATCTAGTTTACCTTCAATTCAGATTTTATTAAATTCAAAGTTTATAAAAAAATAGAAAGGTACAAAAATAGTTTTTGATTTGATTCAGCTTTCTAATAAGCAGATAAGTAGTAATTCACATCTTAATTTAGTTTCATAGTTGTTGAAAGGTTGAGGTTTGAGCTTACAATAAGTCCTTGTTCATTTCTTATAAAAAGTCAATAATAGTCAACTGAGTTAGAAATTAGTGAACTGAGGTGATTTGACAGGCCAATTCAGAAGTAGAAGGTTGAGCCTGTCTAGATACATGCAAACTTAGTGACATATCTCTGTTCTAGCTGAGATATTGGTTGAAGTAAGTTCTGTTTGAATCTCTTGGTTTATCAAATGAATAATCTATGATTTGAGCTTCTATGTTACTGATTGGATTTTGTTGCTTCTGAAAGTTGTAATTGCTTCTGTTATTGTTATTTCAATTTGCTTGATCATTAGATTTGACTGTTATTGCTTATCTCATGATTTCCTAGTGTAATTACTTCATAAGGGGGTGTTTGGATGTAGTGATTACTATGTGTAGTTGAAGTTGGATTGTTGATTTTCTGATTTACACATGTTGTATTAGAGTAATAATAGGATATTAGATCACAAAAACAGTAGGTCATTAAATAAAAAAGTCAAATTAGGTTTCTATTAGCTCCACAGTTAGGATATAGAGAAATCAGTTAGTGGTATTGTTGTAGTAAGTTGTATATTGGTTCACAATAGCTTAGTTTAGCTTATTAGATGCTTATTATCACTATTAGAAGTAGATTTGCTATATAGAAATCCAAATTAGTCAACTAGTGTAGGCTTTATTTAGTCAACTATTTAGAATAGTTTGTTTCTTACTGCTGCATGAACTTGGGTGATTTTAGAAGTAGTATAAAATAGTTTCTGATAAAGCTTTGAGGTTTATAGATACTCAGTAGTGTATTTAAGCATTTGCCCCCATAATATCTAGGTTTAGAGCTTATTTGGTATAGCTTATTGGTTCTGCTTATTAGTAGTTTGAGCACTATTTCTGTTCTGAATCATAGGGCTGCTTGTGCTCAATTGAGCTTGTGCTTCTGTTTTCTTGATTTTTCTGAGTTCATTAGAGTTACTTGTAGTGGTTTCTTTTGATTTTGTTCTGTTGGCTTATTCTGGAGTGCTTATTGCTGTTCATTAGTTTGCTTAAACTGCTTATTGCTAGATCCTAGTGCTTCTGTGTTTTCTCTGTGCATTTCTGAGCATAACTGAGTCTTTTGTATCATATTACATCTGTGTTTGAAGTTTGGATTAGTTTTGTGGCAAGTGCTTAAAAATAAGCACTTGCCATAAGCTGTTTTAGCTCAAATAAGCACTTCTGCTTATATTTTCTTTTCAAAATTTTTCTGCAAGCTTTTTATAATATTCTAGATTTTCTGTAAATTTTTCATATTTTTCTGAGTTGATTTACTATTTTTCTTAATTTTTCTTCATTAATAATCATTTTTAAATCCTTTTTATTATACAAAAATCAATAAAAAATCAGAAAAAGTCTTTAAAAATACAAAAATATTTTAGATAATTCTTTTATAATATTCTAGATTTTTCAGATTAGATTTTATATTTTTCCCATTATTTTTACATTTTCCTTTATTTTTAATTACTTTTTAATTCAATAAATAGAAAATAATTAATAGAAAATAAATAAAAAGTCAAAAAAATATTTTTCTTTTTCTCAAAATTCTTTTTAATAGTTTAAGATTTTTAGAAATTTGTTTCACATTTGTAGGATCATTTTTAGTATAAAAGTCACGTTTTATTTCGTACGTTACGTTTAATAAACGCGATTGCATTTCCGTTTTCTAATTTTAGACACTTGTGCATATATAGCTTGTACTTTCTGCATAATTCTCTATTTCTTTTCATAATTTGAATTTCACCATCACTTTTCACTATTCACTTTTCACTACACGATTCACAATTCGATAATTCGAAGTTCCATTCAACTTTCGTTGGGAGAACGACTCGGTAAATCCGTATTTTTCGCGGATTTCATCGATACTTATATATATATATATATATATATATATATATATATATATATATATATATATATATATACACACACACACACACACACTATAATTGAGCAATCAATTAGCTTATTTGGCTACCTTATGAGCTAATTTAGCTACTTCAAACCTGATAAGGCCACTGAGGTACATGAGTATGTGTTTATATTTTTTTGGCATCGGTTTGTGTTTATTTAGAATTTTTACTTTATGATCTTATTATGTTGCTTTTGTTGTTTGCAGCTCTTTGTGATGGTTCGTATATGGATTGAAATTCGATGTGAGAGGTTTTGAGATTCAGGGGCATGACAAGCTGGTCTATTTCTTCCATTGCTTCTTTTGCATCTAACGCACGACAAGCTGCTCTATTTCTTCGATATATGTGTATTTTATCTCTAAACGTAGCAACAGTTGCGCTTCACAGGAAAGGAATACAGAGTATATTTGTCAAAAAATCACAAGTGCGTCGTCAGGCGTTTTATGTGCAGCAATAGCATCCAAAGGTATAAGATTTTTGATTTGGGTCTTTCTTTGGAAATCTAGCCATTTGTGCGAGAATGTTATGAAATTTTATAATTGATGCAGCATTTTTGCAGTGGGTGGGTGATTGGTAATCGAGCAGACCTGCCGAAGGATATAGTTGCAGAGACTAAAACCAGAAAACGGAGAGGTGATAATTTGATGTGCTTTGCATAAACATCTTTAGATAAATCATCTATTGGTTAGCGCTCGCTATTTTCTTTGTATAATAATGCATGTGAAGTACGTTATTCGTGCGCCTAAATTTGTTGTAATTGTGCTTGCAGCGGAAGGCTATGAAGTGGTAGTTAGGGGGTTGGGTTTGCTGCTTTGCCACAACACTTGCACTTCACAAGAAAGGAATAACGAACATATTAGCCAAGAAATCACATGGTTGTCGAACCAAACAACTTACCATGACACGTTGAGTACAAGTAAGTGAAAATTTTAAAGCAGAGGCATACCTTTTTTCTACTGTATTATGTGGTGTCTTAAGTTAGTTAAATCATATATTTTTTAATGTGCTTATGTGCATATGTTGATATCGTCTCAATAATTATAAAAGTCCACCAACCAACTTGCTTTTTTCGTTGTCGAAGAACATCTCTCTATTTAATATGACGACATTTGAGGTAACACAGCTATTCTATTTAATTCATATTTATTTGTTTATACACGTAGTTAAAAATTTCGCTTTACACGCACAGTTTGACTACATTATGGCCTCCTCGACCGGCTATGACCTTTTTAGGTTTTCGGCCGCAATACAATAACATTATTGGCACAGGCAACAATTATGAGGACGTTAATTTTCAAGCAACAGTTGCTACAGGTTAAGACATTAATGCTGTAGCCTGTAAGTATTCAGCTTTTAATGAATTTCCTTCTTAAATCTATGTGAGAAAAAAGGAGTAGTTTATTAGTCGTACGAATGAAAGGTCTAATATCAACTCATTCAGTCCCGTGCGGGAGGATTCAAGTAAGGGCGTAAAAAACCAAAAAGTTTCAATGTTTTGCAATATTGCACCAACTAATAACTGATACTTATAATATGGCAATTGTATCGTGTGAACAGGCATTATGTAATAACTTATGAAAGGAAAATGAAAATGTGATTCGGAAAATAGCAACTCCAGTTGGGAATGGTTATTTGATTATTGTGGTTCGAGGTGGCAACTAATACATTTTTACTACATATAATGAATATGATTTTTACATTGAAGTTACTAATGAATGATATTTGTTTTACAGGAACCTTTAACGCCCCTTACGTACTCGATATTACTCACACCAGTTGTTAAGCAAATAGCCATCGCCCGTGTTCTAATTGACACAGAAAACAAACGTACAACAACTCTTGCTAATGGAGAAAAAATTGTGTGCACTTACAGGTACCTTTGAATACTAATATTGGCAAGGAAAGACTCGGGAATTGGGCTACATAAGAGGTAGCAGGAAAGGACATCTCATATGTACATGGGACGAATGCTATAATATATGTACTAAATTTCCTACAATTGTTTCATTTTCCATCCCGATTTTTACACATACAATCATGTGAAAAATGTTGTAAACACCCCCGCCGCAACGCGGCGGGTTCCTGCACCTTGTTTGAAACAATTGTTAGTGGTCTACCAACTCGTTCAAAAATATAAATGTAGGTTGAATATTTAAGTCATATATTTGATCTTAATTTCATAAAATTCTCAACAATTATATGATTGTTAAGTTTGTATCATGTATTATCGTGTAACTCCAATGTATTTGTAAAATTCTAGAGTTTTGTATATAAGATGAAGCCATGTGTGATAAGTATTATAACATAACTTTTTTACATATATCTCTTTGTTCTGAACATGTAATTATCTAATATGTTTATCAAACAAAATCTGATATGAATTCGTATTTGATTGTTTATGATATAGATAATGAGATTTGAAATTTCAAATTTTCAATCGTTCAAATCATATCATTACTATATATATAATTTGAGGACAAATGACGCCAGCACATCACTTGGGCTGCTGATTTTTTTTGGCCCAACAACAAGCCCGCTTTAGCCAAGCTCGGCCCAACTTATTACTATATATATAATTTGAGGACAAATGACGCCAGCACATCTGGGCTGCTGATTTTTTTTGGCCCAACAACAAGCCCGCTTTAACCAAGCTCGGCCCAACTTAACAAGCAGAAGACTAGCAATCCTTCGTGGCCCAAACATGTTTAAAATGAAAAGATCTGGCTCAAGTCCGAATGAAGTCAGTAGCCCATTCGAGTTCATAATTTAACGTGAAGTTGGGATTCATTTTGCATGCGACTAAGAAGAAAATCAAGAGGTGTGAATGCAATTGAAACTTGCCACGTAGCCATTTGACTCCTTTTTACTCTTGCTAGACAAAAATAAAGAGAAGATTACAATATATATAATTTGAGGATAAATGACGCCAGCTGACATCACTTGGGCTGCCGAATTTTTTTTTTAGTCCAACAACAAGCCCACTTTAGCCCAGGTAAAAGCGCAAAATAGTATTTACAAAACATACCTTTTACTATATAATGGGTTAAAAAATAGCGCAAAACACTATTTACGAAAATATCCCCTACTATATAATGGCGTGCGAAAACTATTTTAAACTTTTATCTAACATGTATTTAGCGAGCCCCGCCACAAAACGCCATCAAGAACCACGCCGTTTCAATTTTTTTTCGGGACTTTTTAACCCCGCACCGAACACCTGACCCATTTTCTACTTAACAAAAAATAATAATGCGCAATAATCAACGACATGAAACAACGCCCCGCCGCAATTCGGCGGACCGTTGCCCACCTCGTTCTTTTGTAAAACGACATACACGTTTGGATTGGGTTGACGGCCCTTTATAATAACCTAGCAGGTGTTAGTGTGTTACCCCTTGTTTTGGGCTAATTGGGTCTTTGGACCGGGTCACCAAAGTTGTTTATGTAAACCAAACAATTTAATTCCACGTGGCTAATTGGTTAGAGGGTCCTTATGGAAAACGGATTTAGTGGCGGTTGATATCGAGATGTATAATAGCCAAATATGTGAGAAAATATTCCGCAGCACGCCAAATATGTGAGAATATATAGTGTAGCACGATGATTAAATATATAGCTAATTTTAGAAGTAGACTAGTCGCCCCCGGTATAACCTTTTCTAGACTAGAAAAAAGAATCCCCAATTACTAGTTTTTTTTTACAATTGTGTTAAGGGTTTGGTTCGAAAATCACTCATGAACACTTGACCATGTTCAATTTCATCTAAAACGATTTCAAAATTTGTTAATTGAATGATTGGGGTTTCGAATGAACAAGGGTAGATTTGTGAATTTTTGTTGTTTGTTTGTTAAAATTGTTACTGGGGTTTTACTCTGGATAGTACTAGGAACACTTGGTTGTGATCAATCCGTTATGATTATCTTTTGGGTGGCGGTGGTGGTGTTGGCCGGAAGTTGGTGACGGTTGGTCATGAGTGGGTTTTAATTGGTGTGATGGCTTGGTTGGTATATACGTAATAATAAATGAAGAAGATGATATATTTATCATTTATAGTAAGACACAATAAAGACTAAATGGTATTATATAGGACACATGTCACTAATCTAGTGCAGTCGCCCAATAACCAAGTCGCCCTGGTGATGAGACGAAAAGTGTACCGCTTTTCGGGAGTCATTTAAGCCCAAAGTCGAGATTATTTGATCAAATATTGCCCTAAATCGTTCCTTTTGTCATTTTAGGTACTTTTGAGAGGAAATTTGCAAAAAGAAGCATTTTTGACGTTTTTTGAGCCAAAAAGTGAAGAAAACGACAAAGTCTCAAAATCATGCTAAAGATTGTACCTGACGGCGTCAAGGATTACTAGTGACGGCGTCACCCTTTGACAAAGAGGTGGATTAATCAAGTTACACGTGACGCGCCAGAGAGGTTTTTGAAGAATTGTACATGATGACGTCATCAAGACCGCCAAGAGTAATTTGCATGTGACGGCCAAGATGAAGACGTTAGAAGTGGATCTAGGCAATACGAGTATTATTTTGGCGGCGAGTTGACAGCGTCAGACCCTACTTTTGACGTCGTCAGAGTGTAAAATCTATATATACTTTTCTAGTTTTCATTCATTGTGTGCAACTTTTAAGGGAGAAAACCCTAGACGAATTTTACTGCATTTTTGAGGGTTTCAAACCCTTGTTTCATCCATGCTTAATTGAAGATAAGTTTTCCAACAATCATTTAATATGTCTATGTGTTGTTTGATTATATCTTATGCTTATCTTCTCTTTAACATGCTAGGCTAGGTTTTCTTTGTGTTTGCTTAGATGTAATGAAACTTAGATATTGATTATGGATTGGTTGTTTGTTTATAATTGTTATGGATGAATGATTTCGATGTTAGGCTTAAGAAAACTGGCAGACTTTCAATTGGTAACTTGCTTGAACGTCTTAAGAAACATGATCGGAGGTGTACTACGATATATTGGTTATATTTAATGCATAAGTAACTACTAATGAGGCCATGTTAGGAGCTAGTAGTCGGCTCGACATAGGAAGAGGTATAAACTTATAGAGTTAGGGAAGATCGTACACGGCCCTGCGAATGGTATTAAGGAATATAACCTGTCATTCATGCAATTGTAACAAACTAATCAACCGATAAAAGATAGCTAGGGAGTAGTGAAATCTAAGTAAACATATTTTCTCTTATTATTGTTTTCACCACATTTACTTTAAGTTCATTTTATTTTATTTTGATTGCATCTGTAGTTATTTGGGTTAGTTGATTAACAACTAATTCCGTTCACTCCTTAAAAACCCGAGATTTTTATTTGTTTTCCTTAAAATATAAAAATACAAAAAGAATCATCCCTCATCTCTAGATCTAGTTTAATTGAGTTTTAACCCTAGCGAACACTATTCTTTGAGTTGAACGATCAATTCTTTCCACCGGGAAGGACTACCAAGCTTAGAAATGACATCTTGATGTTCCAACAAAATCATGGTAAAACTCTCTATAAAGCATGGACTCGTTATTTTGAAAATGCATATGAAAACACCAAAATATTATAGGCCTTGATAGTGTAATTGTGCCAATTTCACTGTTAAATATTCAGCTCAGTATAAAGCCCAACTAGCTAAGTCATATATTGGATCAAATGGTCTCTTTTTAAAATAGCAAAATGTCGAAAGTAAACTCGACTATCTTTAATCCTTTGACGTTTTCTTAAGGGATATTGGCAAAAAAAGGCATCATACTTGCCATATTTTGTCATTGTATGTATCATACTTTTTTTTTTTATTATAGCACTAACCTTTTTAAATCGTGTCATTGTGTGTACTTTATGACCATTTTACCCCTATTTTTTTCAAATTTTGAAAGGTAAAATGGTCATTTCACATGGCCAAAGTACACACAATGACACGATTTAAAAAGGTTAGTGCCATAATCAAAAAAAAAAAAAAAAAAAAAAAGTATGATACATACAATGACAAAAGGTGGCAAGTATGATGCCTTTTTTTGCCAATTTCCCTTTTCTTAAACATAGTAATATTTCAGGCCATGTCAAATACAGGGCCGGCTTTGAGGGTGTGTAAGGTGAGCGACCGCACAAGGCCCCAAAATTTGTAAGGGCCTCAAAATTTGTCCTGTTAATAATTATATGCATGTGTACGCATATTTTTCACAAAGAAAAAAGTATATACATTTGAAAGTATCTTTAATAAGTAATATTGTTTAGCTAACTAATTATATAATATCTTATAAATAGTGACACTTTATATATAACATTCCTTATCGAAATGCCTCATTATTTAATTTCGTCCAGGGCCCTCAAAATTTTTATAAATTAATGAGACCGCCCTAGTCAAATACTCATATGTGTTTGAACGAGATTTGAACTTACAACTCCTTATTAATTTGATTAATCATTTACATGCGTTTTGTTTACGTATGGCTCGTAAAGAGGTGGCAATACGGACGGGTTGGGTGGGCTCGGGTTTAAACGGACACAAAGCAAACACGCTCGTTTATATAAATCTCTTTAGAAATTACCAAATTGACAAAAAAAAAAATTCCCGAACGTAACACCTAATTTATATTTAAATAACTAAATATATTATATTTATTAATTTTTTTTAAACAATTGCAATTTTCTTCAATTGAGAAAAAATATGTCCTTTAATGCCTATTTAATTTTTTAATGAGCCATACATGTCTATTTAAAAAAAATGACAAAATGCGCTCAAATCTTTTACAAATTAACACAGAAACCCATTTTTTATGATTTTAATCATAAATTGTCACATCTAAGTAAAATGATGTGTGATTAATCGTAAGTTCGGTTTCTTATAAAAAATATTTATTTATATTCAACTCAATCTAGTTTATTAGTATATCACTGTCTATAGTACGGAGTACAAGTTTGGTTAGATGTCCATTTACAATCATGTATAGAATCAAAACTTAATCAATAGTCCATTAATGTATTGACAAAAAGATCACTAATAAAATGCAACCCAATGCATTTAACTAGTTCAAATAATTCATGACTATGTTATTTGTCTACATATCTTCACCCCATCACACCATAAGAAGCAGATTATGAAGTCGAAGAACAAGGTTTTAAGTTTATCCGACGTCTCTCTACACAATAATAGCAAAGATTGTTGGGTCGTTATTAACGCAAGGGTAAGAAATTATCAAACTTGACTCAATATCTTTGATCACATAGTTTTAATGTTCATTTAAGTGATCACGTACTTGTTATGATCGCATGGACTAATAAAATGTAGGTGTACGATGTTACAAACTTCTTGAACGATCATCCTGGTGGAGATAACGTGTTATTGGATGTAGCGGGTACTATTACATAAACTAGCCAAACATACACGTTGCGTATTTGATTCACTTATTCACATTAAACATGTCATCTTGTTGTCTTAGGTAAGGATGCAAGCGAAGAGTTTGAGGAAGTAGGACATGGAAGTGCTGCGAGACTCATGTTGGACGAATATTATGTTGGAGAGGTCGATCATATTTCCAAAACCCCTAAAGCAGGATCTTACCACAAGCAAGAGACTATCATACAAGAAGTTAAACTAGGAGGATCAAGTTTTAAGATAAAGTCGTTTGGGCTCATTTTCCCCTTAGCAATCTTTGGAGTTGCTATAGGCTTTATGTTGTACAAGTGATGTAAAAATAGTGAAATACGCGCTTTTAATCATAAAGAACAATCATTGCGCGTGTACTTAGAAGCCAAATTAACCGTGCGTGTAACTAACTTCAAAAACGTTTAGCTGAAAGGATAACCATCCGGGCGGGCATCACACAGGATCTATTTTGGACCCGATGCGACTTTTCCCCAAAAATCGCACTTTGAATAATTAAGGTTCAACTGTGTAACTAACTAAAATGATATTCAACCACTATGGAAGGGTCAAAGTTGCACACAAATTGTCTCATACATGTATATATGTGTTGTGACTAGCTAGTAACTTGAAGAAAATAGCAAGAGCACTACATTGTGTTAATCAATATATAACCTTAATTATTATGTAAATGATATGGTGAGTTGATAGGAATAATGTCAAAACTAAACCACTAGTGGGAGGCAAAAGATCATGGTTTAGTCTTTCCACTAGTGTCTAAAATTGAGTGAAGTGCACAATCAATTTATTCTAGTCTAAAGGGTTTTCAAACTCAAAAGGAAAATGACTATCAAATGTTGTGCTTCTAAAATTAATCTTTTTATGGCATATATAAGCTTTCTTTCGCAGGACCTCGAATAACAATTGATTCCAAGACATGAATTAATAATTTGCTGGTACCGTTCGTACTAGCATACATGTTTATATACGTCCATTATCACTTTGTCATAAAAGATGCATACAAACATGCACAAAAATACCAAAAAGATGCTGCACACGACGACATTCACCCCAAACCGCGAAAGACAAAGGATTCCTAGACAAAATTAACATCTTTACACATAGTTTCTTTGTATCTATTATCTCTATCATTCAACTTTTTGCATCATATTATTGCTTAAAAAGAACAAAAGAATGCATAGAGGGAAAGATGCAAGTAATAAGCAAACAAACATGCAAGTGCAACTGGTGGATAAGCTTCAGAAGATAAAATGAAATAAATTTAAAAGTACAATGCTGACACAATAATAGAGAAGACAAGATTCTTCTTCCCAACTCTATTCCACCAAGAAAATTAACCCCACCACCAAACTATCACCAACCATTTTTTTCACAAACTGCTAAAAACACTTGGTAGGTCACATATAACATTATAACCACATGCATTGTAGAAATTGACACCATTAATGCATTTTCATGCAATACATTTTTGAGTTAGGATTCTCTAATGTTCAAAATGAACATGACTTATCATAAAGTTATTGCGAGAGGAAAACAACAAATAGTTTATTATTGTGAGAACTTTGTTTTATTTTAAATAAAATCGTCACTCACAACAACTTCAACATGATGAGTCATGTTCATTTTGAACATTAAAGAACCTTAACTCTATATTTTTAATGAAAACTGACTTAAATCGAGACAATCATGTTTTTCTCTAATCGGGAGGAAAAATAATACGACAAGGTAACATTATCGTGCATGACATGATTTAAGTCAATGTCGCGCGCGCTTAAGTCTAGAAATGCATGAATCCATACTTGAAACATAAAGATTCCATATGTTTTGTAAGGACATAGTAATAAAGTGAGAAGAAAGAAAAGGGTCACATAAAACACTGTTGGAATTGGCTCCATCAACCATCCTATCCATTTTTGAAACATCAAGATTCATTGTGTTTTGTATGCACATGATTTCAAGGATAAGCATAAGTGTTGAATAAGTTAAATTATGTCTTCTTAAAAGAATAAGTACAAGGTAAACAAGTAAACAATCCTAAAACACCCTTAAGGGGACCAGAGATTCAAATGCACCACAACAAGATAAAAGATAGAAAAAAGGATCAATTTATATCAGGGAAAGGGATCTTTAAAGTTACCATAAGTACAAAATATAGACAATTTGTACCACTGGGACTAAAAAATTTACCTAAAGTCATTGGATCCCCTTTAAAAAAAGACTACCATCATTATCATCATCATTTCTCCTTCTTACTTAGTAGATGATCTGTCAATGTTAGAAGCTCCTTTTTTTTCTTAAGCTACAGATCTTCTAGTCTACATTCTGCACTCGGGTTTACGATGGGTCCTGCTTCATTCTTTACAAGAGAAACAAGAATGACGGGAGTTCAAGAAATACTCTACCGTCACCCACAAGATAGAATTAAAATAAATCTATTCCTACCCATATCTTCAACTATGCTAAATATCGAGTCTAGAAACCGAAAAACAAAATAAAAACAAAGCAAGACCTGATCCACTGTTAATTAATTATTTTCGGTAGCATCCAGTTTCACCCATTCATAACGCCCAGGAAGGGGCTTATCGTTTACCGGATCAAAGTTATACCTACAAAGCAATGACAAATAAAATTAATAAACAATTATTGGTATTATATAATCTTTGCGTGAGTTAGACATATACTTTTCCATAAATAGACTTTGTTGCTCCTTTTCTGACCCGGTGAAGAATTCTTCCATTTGACTAGCTAACGGGACGATTCTTGGTAATGTATTATTCTGTACGCTGTACACATGAGCAGTTGATCTCTTTGGCTTTGTAGACGAGCCTGGAGTCCTGAGGACATCTGGATTCCTAATCAAACTGCACGGTGTGGTCTCTCGAGTAGTCCTGTCACAAGAAATATGCAACCATGACCCATGAGCAGTCTTTATTAATTAGGACAGATAAAACCGGCACCCACATGCACAAAAATTTAGATTTTAGTAAATTTAAGGCCAGCATGACAAGATGTGACGATTTCATCGATCAGAAACCACATTGCGTGAAAAACTATAAAAAATTGAACTAATCCAAACAAGACCCTCAGAGCATTTAAAGACAAAAATTGGATTTAACTTGTAATGATAAGCTCATACAAAACAAGAATAGCTCATGCACGTAATAGCAAAATCGGAGCAACACAACTAGTTGGTGAAATGTAATTTTCTTTGAAGACAAACAAGTATCACAAGAAAGGAATATAATTCTCAAACATTACAATTTCCAAAGAGATTTTTGTAAACATTACAAAATCCATTGTAATGAATTCACTACAAGACCAACATGACCTTCTGTAAAGTACCATCATCTATCCCCGGTGGATCCGGGAGAGGTCTAATGATTTGAGCACTTAAACTAAAAACAATAAAGAACCAAAAAGCATACTATTTTCATTATTTTAGTAATCAAAAAGAGCCTTATGAACGTATATAATATTGCCAACAACCGATGATTCCATTGATGTTAAACTTATTTTATGGAAAAAGACACCAAAGAATAGAACAAACGAGTAGAACAAACACCTTGATGAACTAAAACTAATTATATAATGGGGTTAGAACATTCACATAAGTTCTTAAAGTAAGCCAAATAGTAACTTTCATATACTCCAAACAAACTCGGAAAATAAACTAAATAGACAAATTAGAATGTTCACGGTTTATATACACAAATCAAGATCAACTTTTAATTATTCATTCAATCTTAACACCATATAGAATAAAAAAATATTATTAAACGGCCTATAAAAAGCTTAAACATAAGGCCTATAACGATATAACTAGCAAATAAGTAAGCAAGATTCAAGCAAACATATTACTTGGCACTAACTAAAATGATCATGAAAGATGTCGAGATAACAAGAAAAAACACATATATACTTAAAACTGATTATCCGCGATATGAAAACGCGATAATCGATAATGAGTAAGTAAAAGCATTCCCAAATGAGAAACTATTGAAACTTGTACCAACAACCAACATGAACCCTAGATTCTAGATTTCTAGGTGAGTATGTGTTCTGTATCCTAAATAATGAAACAATGATGAACTCAGAAAACAGAGTTGATGTACCAAAAAACACACTTTTTTCCAAACATGGTGAAAAATAATAAAGAAAAAATTATTATTTTTGATAACTTCACTTTCTTTTCCTTAAACAGAATCTGTAAGTAACAGAGAGAATGACAGGAAACTGAAAAAGTAAATCACTTTTCATAGTTCTATCATTTTACTAAATAGACATAAGTTACAAATCCCCCCATCATGTATTTAGTTCAAATTTCATGATTTAATTTAAACACATTTTTTAATGAAATTAAGCTAAAAATGTCAACTTTTTAGCTTTTTAACCAAAGTTAGCATGATTAAGAAAAAAAATTAACCCAGAACCATAATTCATTTTAAATTTTTAACTTGATTAAGAAAATAACTTAAGTTTAAATCATGGATAATGAATTTAATCAGAAAATAACTACTTGAATTTTACAAAATTCCCACCTAAAGTTATCATCATTTTTTACCAAGATAAGCTCAAAGTTTTAAATTTATTCTGTTTTTTTTTTCTTTAAAAAGATCATACTTTTAAGCTAAAGATAGCATAATTAAGAAATGGTAAGTTAATAAGAAATTAAAAATCAAAGCATTTTATCATGAAGACAAAAACCCTTTTCAAAAAGAAGCCTAATTCCATTTTCAAGTTTAAAAATCAAGTGAATAAAAATCAAAACTTTTGCACAAAAATGTACTTCAAAATAAAAAGATCATAGCTTTTGATCAAGGAAAAAAAAATCCCTTTTCACAAACAACCCTAATTCATGAAAATGTTATATTATATCAAGTAAATAAAAATCAAAACTTAAAAAAAAAAAATGACCCACTTCCTGAATTTCAATTCTTTTTTAGAAAAATAGACCTGCATTTATTGATTTTCTTGTAAAAAAAAAAAAAAAAAAAAAAAAAAGAAAAAAAAGAACTTTTATTATTCAAACTTAAATTCCAATCATTTTATAAAAAAAACAAAAAAAATAAAATAAAAAATACCAACCTTCCTGTTGCTTCAGTTCCAACTTCATTCTCCCCAGTTGACCCTCCATCATCTTTTTTAGCGACCAATTTCACATCTTTATTATCATCATTAGCAACCACTTTCTTCTTAACAAGCCTCCTACTCCTCAGCTGCAAAAACCCACAACCGCCGTCACCAGAAACATCAGCCCCGTTTTTCAAAGCTAGGGTTTTAGCACGAGTTAAAACACCGCTTAGCGACGGAAAAGCTTCAATTAGCGACACTTCTGCTGTCGCTGTTTTTGGTTTGCGACGACGCATATATTTGCCCATTTTTTTAATTTTTTTGTTTGGTGAAAAGTTGGTGTCAAAATAGGAGAGCCGTTTGGTGTGTGTGTGTTTTTAAAGGGTTTAAGTTATTTATGGGGGAGATATTTAAATATCTTTTTTATTGATAAGTTTTACTTATTTTGAGAAATTTTAAATATTTTGTAATTTTCAAATTTATAAATGTCATGCTTAGGAAGATATATTTGTTTCTAGGCTCCTATAATATCTTCCTACTAATTCTCTACACACACAACAATATTATATACGAGTATTTATTATATATTTTTTCTCCACTCAATCTTTCTGCATCAATCCGTCAGTTCTAACACTTGTGATTGTGTGAGTAGGAGGATTTCCTTCTTTTAAACATTCTTTTATTTATCGTTTGACACATGTCAATCATTTATTGGTAATAAACAAGCCGGTACATAGTTACATAAGACCACTTTTAAATGCCCGTTGCTTTGGCCAATCGACGAGAGTCACTTAAGTGACATCAATGGTATGGGCGTGTCACTTAAGTGTCGGTTGGAGTTGCTTCTGTTTGACAACGAGCAAGGGATGAAGTGGTGTGCCCCATTTATTTTTTGTGTGAGTGTTTCGTGTGCGTGTGTGTATTTTGTGAGCTATATTTGTGTAGTGATACAGAAAAAGGTGGTAGTGGGGTGTCTGTCAGTACTATGCGTTGGTTTGAAAAGTGATGATGTAGCGCTGAGGTGATACAACTGACACACGAACTGACGCGTCGCGGTTAAAAATGATCTAAGATATTGGAAGATAAGCAAAATGATATTTAGCGAGATACAGTATGTCATTTCTGATGAATATAAACACCATTCAAATATCTTGTTTTATTGATATGGTTGGTTTCGAGATAATTTTAAATTTCTTTGAGATTTTTGTTTTTTGGATGAGTAGTATTAATCTAAGAAATGAATTTGATTCATTTATTTGGAACATATTTATTTATTTTTTGCTAATATTTTAGTTTGATTTTGTTTGTTGGGATGAATCTTTTTGACTTATCTTGAAAGGCGTTTGAAAAATGTTATGTAAGCATAATTAATGTACTTAATAAATTTTATTCAAAGCGTTATCTTTATATTGTGTATAAGTAAGTGTTTAATAAATTTGTCCATTAACTATTGTGACTTGAAATGAATGAAATTGATGGTTTTGATACTTTTAAGTTTTAACATTATATTTAATGGCATTTGATGCATTTATTATACTTGACTAGCAGGGTACCTGTGTGTTGCGGCGGCGGGTACTCTGAAATAAAATTTTCTGATGAGCTATGTTTTTTAAATTATTACATTTTCTTGTGACAATCACTTTACGAATGTCAAGAATTTCATGTCGCATTTTTCAACTCTTTAGCTATTAACAATGTTTTCCAATATAAAATTGTGATAATAAATATTCTGATGAGAAATGTTTTTTCTTTGTTCAAAATGACTACTTGATTTACATAAAGTTAAGCGTTATGGATAGGGGTGTTCAATTATTTGTGAAAACAGCAAACCGAGCCGGCCTACTGGGTACTTGTGTAACAAAATTTTTAGGCAAACAAATGGATTTCGATTATACGTTATTCATGATGATAACCTTATCGACGGTATTGCGTGTTTGTGATGATAACCTTATCGATATTTCATCTATGTATCTTTTTACTAAAGCAAAAGGTCTAAATTAATAATAAAGTAACTTGATAGCAGTTTCATTTTTACACGAATGTTAGTTTCACAAACATATATTTTTCATAATGTGAACTCACCATTTAATTTTACAAAATATGATATCTTGACCCATAATTTTCATATGTGAGGCCCACACTAAAATTCTACTGTATCAAAAGAAAAAAATGATACCCGATCCACTTATCCAAAACACTTAACCTAAATCTAAATCTCACCCACCCATATTTCTCAACTAAAAACCCTAATCACTCTCTTTGCACACACATGCAACCACAAACTCTCTTAAACAAAAAAATTTGTTCATCTTTTTTCCCCTTTGATCTTAACCGAATACCAAACAAATGAATAATAAATCTCCTTTAGTTACTTTTTTAAAAAGTAACCAAAGCACAAACAATACCTTTGAATCTTTCTGTTAACTTTGCGGCTTCAAGATCTTGTAACAAGGGTCTCGGGTAGGTACTTGTTATATTTGTTTTTCTTTTAACCGAAATAAAGTAAGAATGAAACTGATTTGTTTTGTTCTTTCTTTTTAATTTTCGGATATTAAAAAAAGGAGTAAAGTTTCTTAAAGATTTTTTTTTTTTTTTTTTTTTTTTTTTTTTTTTTTTTTTTTTGTGGTTTGTTATCTGATGGTGTTTTTTGTAAACAATGAAAAATGGTGGATGATAATAAATGGTGGATGATAATTTGAGGCCACTTGTATTATCATTGTTTCGGTGGCCAATGATGTTTCTTTGAGGTCGATTTACGAATCAAATGGGTGTTTGAGGTCATTGATAACATGTTGTTTTGGTTTTCTTGATGCGTAAATGAAAACCGTTTTTTAGTTTGAGTTCTTCTTGTGGCATTGTAAATCAGCAAGTGTGTTTGATTATTTGTTAATAGATTTGATGCTGTAGTTGTATTATATTCCATTTTTTTTCTTTTAACTCGGATTTTATGGACTACTAAATCAAAGCTGCATCATAATTTTTTTCTTTAATCCATAATATTTGTATATTGTGCTTTACATTTTGTATTAATTGGTGATGATGTGTATTAAATAATAGCATTAATGTTGTAAGTTTGAAAATTACACTATGCTTATTTTGTTGTACACTATGCATATTTTGTTGTAAGTCTGAAAATTGTATGCATTAAAGTGTTGTAAACCATGCTTAATTTCTTATAAGTCTGAAAATTTCGGAGAAATAATCATCCCTCTATTATATGTAGTATAGATAGTTGATACTACTAGTTCAAGACAAGAAAATTGAAAGCATACAAAGGTTCAAAAGAAACCATAGCCTTATTTCTACTTTGCCCTCTTCAAAGTTACCTATCAACCATCTGTTTGTAAAAACCATTTACTTAATAAGCATTGTGATTAACGATCAATTATTCACTTCATTATGTTACTTAATAGATGATTTAATGTAATTCAATCTTGTGTTAATAATTGCATTGTTGATGGAATCAAATAAACATGGTACTTGTAATTTTCACACAAATGATACAAAGCATTTGTTAATTAAAATCTTTAAGCAATTAACTAGTTGTCTAGGAATAAGTAGATTATAATTGCTGAAATTATGTAAAGAAAACATTCTACAAAAACATTGTGATGAATTAGTGAGACTATATATGTTAAACTACTTTTTGGTCAAATGAAAAATGAAAGTACGTTTTTTAATAAGAGCATAGTCTCGAATATATTTAACAATTGTGTTTAACAAAACTATTTTATAGCGTAATTTGTTTTATCTATACTATATATAAGGAGTAAATACATTTGCTTAAAACTTAAAAACTCAAAAAAAAAATAATAATAATAAAAACAAAGAAGGGAAAAAAAAGAAATAAAGAAAAAAAAAGAAGGAAAAAAAAGTGGTAATGTTAATAGACTAAATTGAGATAATTCCATATTTACTAAATATAAATATCAAAATTTCATATTTACCATAAACACAAGTTTTTAGTGCATAAATACAATGCTTTTAAAACATGTGTTGAAATATATGAAATTATGTTGTTTAAGTTTGGTATATATAGAATTGCCCCTAAGTTAACTATATTTATAAAAAAATAATACAATATATTAAATATTTAAATACTTAATTAAAATATAAACCACTAATTTCTTTACTCTCACTTGCTACACATATATATATACATGAAAAATTGCACACACAAATTAATACTATCATACGTTGTCGTCGCTATGCACGATTAATCGTCTAGTATTCCAAATACTTGTTGTGTAACTTAATATGTAGAAACACCCGACTTTTTTAGAATGAGAATTTTAAATATTCAAAATATCTACACCACAAATTTATCTCATTTGTCCTAAGCATGACTTGAACTCAAAACCATTTAGTTGAGAAGCTTCTCACACATCATAAAATATCATTAAGACACCAACCTTTGATACACCTGACTTATGATCAAACCATAAAACATTATGTAATACTTCAAAATTAAAAGAATCAGAACTACTTTGAATAATATTAGGGAACGATTATTTGTTAAAAGTTACTCTTTCATTTCAAAATATAGTCCGCTTTTATTATTTTTTGTTGTCTCAAAATTAATATTATTTTCAATTTCAACAAATTAAAATACTTTTAAATGGGTGATAATGAAATTTTATTAGTAAATATTGTAAGAGCACCAATTCTCTTAAACTTTGTAAAATATGAAACGGAGAGAGTAGTACATAATCTTTTATATAATAAAAGAATTACATCATTTCGAAGTGATCTTGCAAAATCATTCTTAGTGAAAAAAATTGGACTAATAAGATAGCTTGATTTTGACATATAGTCGAAATCAAGCAATATGATTGGGCAAGAAAAGGTCAACATTGAATTGATTTTAGTCAAACCAACTTTAGTAAATTTAGTGTAGAATTTAGTTGAGAAAAAAAACATAAAAATATAGGTGTCAAATTTATGCAAACAAAAAATTAGAAAAAAAAAAGAAAGAAAGAAAAAGAAGAAGTAATTAATAAAAATTTAGTAGTTTAATTTTAAATATATTATATAGAGTTAAGTGTAAAATTATAAGTTTCCATGAATTTTATTAACTTTAAATAATAAACAAATAACCTTTTATACTTTATATCTCTAGACTTTATGATATGAACTTTGTTTACAATTAAATGAGTATTAGTACTAGTATTAGTTTGAGACTTTCATACATTAAACTTACAAAATTTTGTAAATATACAAAATAGTTTTAATATACGGTAAATATTTTTAAAATAAATATTAGTTTTAAACTTTCAACTATATATATATATATATATATATATATATATATATATATATATATATATATATATATATATATATATATATATATATATACGTTAAATAAGAACTTATGCTATCATATTTAAAGTTTTAATCTAAATATTAAATACGGCTAAATTATTATTAACGATAATATAAATATCAAATGGTAAGCACGAGTTACTGTGATTTGAAAATAAATATATATGATTGTACTTATAACAACGAGTCATATAATTATTATTTAGAGTTCATATACGGATATCTGCAAAAACATTTTTTAAAAACTTTACGGAGTATATTTTAACTTTATCGACACTTATTATTTGCTACTAAACTCGTACATTTTGTACAACATGATATCAATAGGTAAAGTTAAACAACAACATCAACCTCAACCTCAACATGTATGTCAGCTAAACAAAGTTAAATCTTTCATCCAATAATTTTTTTTACAAAATATTAATAGACATTAATACATAATGAAAACTTATGCATTTTATTAATTATACTTTTATCACAATTGTCACGGGTAAATTCTTATATATCCATTTAGTAAAATAAAATTGATTTATGTGTAAATCTCGTACGTGAGCGGGACTCATAACTAGGTTTAGGAAAGTGATTTGCACACTCTTAATTTTTGTTGAGATACTTCACAGTATGCATTAGACGGTTAAACTTTAAGTATAATGTGCTTTAACTACTTGTAGAATGAAGTGTATCAATAAAAATATGAAGTGGTCACATAATTTTAACATGATTTTTCACTAAATGACAAAATTGCATTGGATACCATAGTACGAGGATTAAATAACAGGACATGATTTATTTTTATATTATACTATTGAGGATGAGGATAATGAAATTGACTTTTAAGTCTTGACAATTAGTTGACAAGTTACGGAGAGGAAGAAAACCAAATAAGTAATTTTGAAACTTATGATTTAATATTTGGAAACATTGAATTTATATAGGAAAGGGTAGCATTGTGAAGTTGCTAAACCTTGGGATGCAAGCTACGTCGCTCTAATTCTAATATCAATATATATAGGGTACGTGACCCACTATTATGTTAGAATTATACAATCAAAGTACACATATAGCGGAAGCTAGGATCAAGTATAACATATAAAGGTTAACCAAAACATAAATAAAGAACGTACCGTATGCAATCTTGAATACTTGGATGAACCCTAATTAGGGTTTATATGAATTAGGGATCTATAGATTAACCCCTTACCGTTTTGTTGATCGATCCAAGATGTAAACAAAGGTATGTTTACACCACGTTCTTGTACACACGTACTAATAGCGATTCGATGTGAATGCTAGTTCTTGAATCACGAATAAAACAACCAAACACTATGTATTTGTTTCTTGGAATAAACTGTTCGAAACATTAAATAAATACTAGTACATTCGAACAGTAATGAGGGTATAATATTCTCATGCAATTGCATGGCATTACACATGCAATCTTGAATAGCATGCACATGATAATATATATCATGCGTCAGAATATTGCAAATCGTATATTGAGTTATGTATTGTGTCGTCTGATTTGTGAGGCCAATATGGTGTATATATAGCTCTTAAACTTGCTCTCCAAGTTAGAGTCTATCACCTCCTCAAGTTTCACAAATCGACACTTGGACCCCTCCATTCCTTTTCTTGTTCGACCGGTAACAACCAACACCCAAGGGTTTGGTTTTCGTACTAATAAATCCCTCATGTATTAGTTGCTTTATTTGTGATTTAATAATCAAATATAACTATTTATATATTAATTATTTAACATCGATTCTTATACGTAAAGTGTGCAATCCCGTGGTCTCGAGTTCGATTCTAGTCATACGAATATTAATATTTATCCACAAACTCTAACAGCTCCCACTTGGATATCTATTAATAGTGTAATGACATTGGTTAGCGTCTAGCAACACGTCAATGCCCCTAGATCAACTCAAGGAAGGTCTCCTGGAAAAACCTTTAATGATTCATCATTATTATCATCCTTTTGTTTCTAATACTACGTTAATAAAGATATGGATCTTAGTCATTCTTTAATTAACAATTCTGTTTCTCATTGTTTATAATTGAGCAAGATTACCAAAACATCTGAACGTATTCCAGATAGACTTTGGGCGTGCGCACGCAAACATCTTGTCAACCCTACGAGGGGCCCAGCAGTATTAAACTTCAAAACAAATTTGAAGGAACAAATTCTTTCTTGACTACAAGAATAACCCATGAACTTTGCAACACTTCTGAAAACAACCCTTATAACTCCCTGTTACGGTGAGCGGTAGATTGCTTCACAAAAATACACTACATCCATGACGCTTATCTGGTATCTCAAGTCTGAGGATAACAAATTCATGATTTACTTACTGACAAGACCCATAAAGTAAAATCATGTAGTTGAGATAAGTCCTATATTCAATTCATCGAATATCATGTGAAATTGGTATGTCAACGCATCAATATACTTTCAAGTATATTCTTAACCAATACTCAGATTTGTCTTAGTTTAATGATATTCCCATATCATTAATCGACAATGGACAATTTAGAATAATATTAGTTATTCACGGATTTTAAACATGCAAATATAGGACACAATATATTATTAATGAAAACAAACGTACTAAGTACTTTAATTCATTATAAATAATAATTGCTTAATGTCCTTTATCCAAATACCAAAATAGATTAATGCATGATTATACTAGTTAATGAATTTTCCTCAAGTAATAACTTGAAGACAATTATGCCTCAAGTAATGACAATCATACTTGTTGACAAGGCATTATTTCATCTAACTATGATCTATCCGAATTTTGAGAATACTTCTTTCAAGAATTCAATAATTAAAATTCTTGTATGTGTAAATCCAACTATCTTGATATAGCCACATAATTTTTCATAAATGGTGTGATATCCTCAATCACCAACTTATGACAATCAAACTTTCAAACCTTTTAAAGTTTAAAGTATTCTAATTCTTTTAATGTTTAATGCAACTATGCTCTTAGTTGAGCACAACTAGTTTTCATGAAATCCTTCATGACTAGTTATTGAGTGTCATCTCAATTAAACCAGCATCATTGTATATTAAACACAATATGCTCTTTAAAATTTTCGTAAACTTAATATCCATAGTGTAATGTTTAGGAGCTATTCCAGGTTGAGGATCATTATTCTAATTTCAAATATTTTCCATTAGAATATCTATTACACAAGTTATATAATAACTTTTAATTGGATATCAAATATTGTCAAATCATTAAGCACTTAAGCATGATATAACAATAATATAATGCCCATGAAAATCCTTCAGTCAAACTTAGATTTTATTCATGTTTGATCTTTACAAATATGTATATCCATTTAGTCTTCCAAAATGATATATCATATTCTATTTAGAATTTTATTTACCGCACTTGTTCGTTTAATAATAAACTTTAGTTTCAAGGTTGTATGTTTTATTTCCTAAATCTTTCAAGTAAAGTTTTATTCCAAATTAAGTCTAACCTTTTACTTATATGGAATGTTACTCTACAATATATATGATTTAGTAAATCAAACATAATACTCCCACTAGCTTTCAGGAATACTTAGAAATTATCTTATTTCAATTATAAATCAATTCATGGATATAATAATTAAAAATAAGAGCAATTTCCTAGATGCATGCACTTATCCATTCATGGATTATTGCACTTTGTACACTTCCAAAGATTTACTTGAATTCATAAACTCCTTTTGATTACTTATCGTCCTCGCTTAAGTAATTATTCAACAAAGAGTTTTGATATTTCATTGTCAAATTTCATATTCATGAAATTAAGTATGACAATTACCATCTTTGTATCTCTAATGTGTTTTAGGAAAGAGTATTCAATCATAGTTAATTGCTTAAGTATGATTAATAATCTTCTCATAAGACATGCATTAAGATATGTGTACAATTTTTGTCCATATGATTTCTACACAAAGATTTAAACCTCTAGGGTTACTTATCTTTGAATAAACTCATCTTCATTCTTTAACCATTAAGAATTAAGATAAATCAAATTTAAAATTTGAATATTTTTATGAACAGCATCTCCAACATTCATAATATGAATAAGTTACCCAATTCATTATTTTGGTAATACTACATCATATAATCGTCAGCATACTAATTAAATATCTGAGATATCCAAGTGGATCTATGAATGAGAATTTCATCATCTTGAGGTTTATCATTTATATGTTAAGCCTCATCATGATTTTAACTAGTGTGGTTTTAGAAGATTATGTATCTTGTAATTCTATCTTTTTTAAGATAAAATACTCCCACTTGCTTTTAGTATTATATAGAATATAAATACTTAGCATTTAAAGTGACAATACAATATTATCTTTTTGGGATATTACAAATACATATTGACAGTTCCTGACATTCTTTTGTTAACAACCTACCCATAAGTAGCTTAACAAATTCAGAACTCCAATTTAAGACTTAATGTGATTCATCACATTTCATAATGTCTTATTAATCTTCTAGGAGTCTAATTGAGTATATTCAATCCATACTCAATTTTCTAACCTTGATAACTTTCGGAAGAAAAGAAATCATAGTTATCTTTAATCAAACTTCTAACAAGAGTTTGATTTCCCTAACTTAACATACCATTATATTTTGGTATTTAAATTATAATAAATATTGTAAGAAGATCTAACAATATATATAAGATAACTATATTCCTTTTGGCATACCTATTTACCAACTAAGTCAACTTAATGATATAATAGTATTTCCAAACCAATTGCATGCTTTTTATATAACACAAGTACTTTTGACCAAGTCACTTCATGTTCATGTTTCTTCAAAACATGAACGTGTTATATTCCCACTTTCCGTTATTAATCATTGATCATCTCAATGACTTCTTGTATATGTCTTAATTAAAAGACCATAACAAGCTAACGTCTTACTTTATTATAAGTCTTGTAATACTTAGAAGACTTCATGTTTATAAATATACAATAATGTATAAACATGTATAATTAAAGTAATCATGAACACCATCGTTTGGTTTTATTAATATTTTCAAGTTAACGCACTACTTCATTTTTATTTATGTCATTCTTAGAATACATAATTATTGAAGTAGTATTATATTGCTTCATGTATTTATGTCATTCAAATAATACATAAATGTTAAAGTTGAAGTAGTATTGTTATTGACACATGTTCTAATAGATGTCTAATTTAGAAACTGTAAATTATCCATGTTGGTCTCACGCATACATGGAAATTCACCTTGTTGTTAATATTTAGCCTGCGTCTCACGTTTACTAAATTTCAACACCAAGTGTTTCTTAGATTAGATTTATATAAATCATATTAGAACTATAGTCTCTTACTTTGCAGATAAGAGAATCCGTTAAATCATATTCTTATGTGTTGTACCTTGCACACAATGTAGATTTCTCCCACTTGTGCATGGAACAACATCATGTACCATATGAACAACACGCACGCGTTTGTTAATGTGAACAATATGATTTGTGTCATTAGTATAACTAGTAGATATAGAGTTTACTCAATCAATCAAGGAAACGCACATGACTATCCTTGAAAATATTAGTGTCTATATTTGGAAAGTATTTATCTTGAGATGTTCAAAGATAAAGTAGAGTCTTACCAAGATAACAATCATTGTGACTCCTACTGAATTAGAGATCATTACTATGATTCCTTATTCGGTAATATACACATAATACTCCCACTGAATTCGACAACATTGTAAATGTTTATTAATCCAGTGAAAAGAAAAAGTGTGCTATTCACTTTCCTACATCTTTTAGAAAACCCATTCGTAACAATTAATTAGGTACTAAAAGAATATATTCTTCTACATAAATGCGATTCATCACATTCCAAACTATTAACTTGAAAAATTGAGCATACAATTTCTTCCTTAATTAGGTCTACCATTCCAACAATTGAATGTAGTACCTTTAAATGTTCAAAGCAAAACAACTAGATAAAATAATCTAATTTGTCTTTTACCATTTTGCAGTAACATGTCTAGCTTCTTATTAAATAACTCATAAAGTGCAAATTATCATAACTATTAACATTTGCTTCGAGTTATGTATTAGAACATAGACTATTCTAACTTTCCTATTATACCTTTCTCATTCATGAGAAGGAATAGGATTAAGTCTCACACTTCTCCTAATGGAAAGAAGACTAGGTTTATTCTTTTTAGTAAAATTGACTCTAACCAAAAACCCATATGGGTGTAGATCAATTTATATGATAAAAGAATAACTTACGTTTACGGTTTAATGTTGCATTAAAACATTTAAAAGAATTTACAAAATTCAATTTTTAGTATTTTCGATAATACATATTTCCAAGAAAATATAATACCCAAGGATATATTCATATAACCATCTAATTTTCTTGAAAATCTAGGAGCCAACTTTACATAGATTCCACCACATCAGTTGATCTACTAGTGGTGAAAGTATAAAAGATGGTAATCTGTCGAACAATAATTGGCAAACAATTTTCCAATTCCTAGATCATTATGGGATTTACATCAAATTGATTCATCAATTTGTCATGTAAGCATGTTTCATCCCATCTCATGCCTTAAGTTCTAGGTCTCACGCATCAACTTAATTAAGTCGTCTAACTTAGAAACTGCAAATTCTCCATGTGTGGTCTCACGCACACTCAGAAATTTACCTTGTCATTAAAATTTAGCCTGCGTCTCACATTTACTAAATAATAACTTCAAGTGTTTCTTATAGTTAGATGGCATGTAACTTAAATTTTTGGGTATTCAATTTTGATGTGACTTTCAAAACATGTACAAAGATGCATGCACTCATGTTTATAGCATAAGTTTTCATAAAACCTTTTTATATCCAATTAGTGAAATTAATACACAAAGTTTTACTTGAGGTTTATACCAAAACCCTAAGATGACTTTCTACAAGCATGGTTTTTCAAAGAAATTCGTTTAAGACTTATTCAAGATTTTGATAACCAAGGCAGACTCGAGGGCTCTTTTCTAAGCCTTCATATCACGATTATGAATTTCATCTTAAAAGAGTTACTTTAAAAAAACATGTTTGTACAAAACATCAATCAAGCAAAAGTTTATGGATTCAATCTCAAAATTATGTAATAAAGTATGAATTTTGCTAGTCTCGCCTGGGAGCTGATTACCGTGCGAATCGGACCACTAGCGGCACATAAGACCTTGCAAGATTTAATCTTTATCACTTAGGGTTTCACCATTATTAGTCAATATTATTTTCTTTATAAAAACAACCCTTTTATTGCTTACAACAAGTCAAACTAAACAATAAAACAAGTAATCAAAGAAAACAAACAACTAATAATAATCAAGTGAAACAATTAGCCACATGCAATCTTTATTAGAAAAGATCCTAATAAAATCAAGTCTAGGTATAATCATGCATGTAATCAACTAAGGCCTTCTCCTCTTAATGGAAGAGAGTCACATACATTGACTAATCAATTGCGTAGGCCAAAGCTAATATACACACCACATAGCATATAAATTGATTTTAATATATTGGAGTCTTCCCCAATTTTAGATCTATCTAAAACATGTGATAAATAAATAAAAACAACAAGATCCATGACTAACATGCATGTTTCGTCACGGATAAAACCTAACAATTAGCACATAGGTCACAAGATACGTTCACTTAACCGGTTAATGACCTAGGGTTTCTAGTGATTACACATAATCCAAGAAAACCACAAAATCCTAATTAGGGTTTCATGGAAAATCGACCCCCCCCCCAAAATTAGGGTTAGGGTTTCAAATTTTAAAAACATTTAAAGTAAAACCCTAGATCCAAAATATGTATCTAAAACAATTAAAGATCCGATTTTTATTACGTTTTTAGTAATCAATTACATGTTAAACCTGGCTCTGATACCACTGTTAGAATTATACAATCAAAGTACACATATAGCGGAAGCTAGGATCAAGTATAACATATAAAGGTTAACCAAAACATAAATAAAGAACGTACCGTATGCAATCTTGAATACTTGGATGAACCCTAATTAGGGTTTATATGAATTAGGGATCTATAGATTAACCCCTTACCATTTTGTTAATCGATCCAAGATGTAAACAAAGGTATGTTTACACCACGTTCTTGTACACACGTACTAATAGCGATTCGATGTGAATGCTAGTTCTTGAATCACGAATAAAACAACCAAACACTATGTATTTGTTTCTTGGAATAAACTGTTCGAAACATTAAATAAATACTAGTACATTCGAACAGTAATGAGGGTATAATATTCTCATGCAATTGCATGGCATTACACATGCAATCTTGAATAGCATGCACATGATAATATATATCATGCGTCAGAATATTGCAAATCGTATATTGAGTTATGTATTGTGTTGTCTGATTTGTGAGGCCAATATGGTGTATATATAGCTCTTAAACTTGTTCTCCAAGTTAGAGTCTATCACCTCCTCAAGTTTCACAAATCGACACTTGGACCCCTCCATTCCTTTTCTTGTTCGACCGGTAACAACCAACACCTAAGGGTTTGGTTTTCGTACTAATAAATCCCTCATGTATTAGTTGCTTTATTTGTGATTTAATAATCAAATATAACTATTTATATATTAATTATTTAACATCGATTCTTATACGTAAAGTGTGCAATCCCGTGGTCTCGAGTTCGATTCTAGTCATACGAATATTAATATTTATCCACAAACTCTAACATATTATTATCACGAAAACTAATCAAGAAAAACCTTAAGTTATTATTCGAGAGAAAGCTGAGAATTATCGAGTTTTATCAACTATTTGATCATTAGATTGTTGTTTTGATACCGAATAACTCGAGGAGTGATGGAGCCTCTTGGAGATGACGAGCTTCTATCTATTTTCATCAAAATTCGCAGAGTCCACGACCGAATTTCATTCTATCAAGTTTCCAAGCAATTCTTGAAAGATGCATGCATTTGCCTACAACGCTTACACATTAAGTCTCCTCCTTTGCTCAAGGATATTCTACATGCATCCCCATATATGGTCAAATTTGAATGCAAAAAACCACTACAGAACACCTACATGGAACTCGTAGCTCGGTCATGCCCTAATCTCCGGCACTTGAAGCTCGGTTGTCGTAAAGATTTTCACTTTGATTTTGATGATGATGGTTTATGTGCTGTGGCGAAAGCTTGTAGCCGTTTGCGTGATGTTGAATTAGATGGTAGGCTACATGTTGGGGACGTTGGAGTTGATTGCCTTGTAAGATCATGTAAAGACTTAGAAAGTTTGAGCTTGAGGAGATGTGCAAGAGTCACCGACGAGTCGCTAAAATCTATTGGAGAATCAAATAGTTTACAAAAGTTGAATTTGCGAGGTTGTTTAACAGGGCCGTCTCATGGATTTCGGTGGCCCCGTGCCATCACCACAAAGAGGCCCTTAAACACATATACAAACTACACATATATCACTAGTGCGTGAACTAATTAAACTCAAGTCACAAGTTGTGTATATGTGCATGGAATTTTGTGGCCCTCGTTAAGCGGTGGCCCTGTGCGATGGCACCTCTTGCACTCCCTTAAAGCTGGCCCTGTTGTTTAATTAGTGATATGGGTTTGGAGTATATGGCAAAAGGGGATTTGAAGAATAGTTTGATATCACTCTTTCTGGATGAATGTGATAAGATAAGTGACATTGGTATTTGTCACTTGAAACAAATGGTAAATCTAACTCGTTTGAGCTTGTATGACTGTGGGGTTAACATCACTGATTCTCGGATTTTGGCTCTGTCATCACAAATCCCAAATATTGAGTATTTGGACTTGTCTTGGTTGATCAACATAACGGATATTTCATTATCTCATATTGCTAGCAACTGTAAGAAACTGAAGTCTATTTATTTGACGGGTTGTGAGGCTATTACTGGTAAAGGTGTACGTTGTTTTGCTCATCACCCGACACTGGAAAGACTTTGTATGTCCTCGTGTTACAATGTTTTTTGGGAAGATGTGGAGTCAGTTGCTACGACTTACAGAAATCTAACATATATTGAGATCTGTAGTAGAATAAAGTTCCCCATGCCAAAAGGAGGTTGGCAAGACTTTTATATTCCGGGCAAACGGCTGCAAATATGGTGGGTTTATTGAATAGACAGACAATCAATCTTTATATCAACCTTTCCGACTTTATTTTTCAAGGCAAAGAAGCAATATTAGCATACTATGTCCTTAGCAATTTAGTTGGGATTTTATATGTTTTTTCTTTTGGTTTCTTGCATTTGTTTGACATTTGGCTACTTTCTTATCATAGATTATTACTGGTTTTCTATAAATATGAATTGAGAAACATATTATGTCTTCTTGATTAAGGCTCCTCTCAACTCAAGTTAGTTAATGTTTAATACCATGATGCAAGTATGTTTTGGCTACTTGTAGTTGTTTTATTTTTGAAACGGCTAGGCTACTTGTAATTGTTTAGTATGGATTAATTTAGCTCTAAATATTTACCTATTATATTATTCTAAATTTTAATACCACTTGTAAGACTACTATCTTTTATATAATAAAACAAATCCCGTATTTTGAGGTTTGTATATTTATATTCTTAAAGACACATACAAGTTAAGCACACAAATATGAGTGTTTGACTTGATTAGTTATATAAGTTTGTAAATTTGATTGAATTAGTTATTTATTTTCAGCATATTAGATAAACTTATACAATAAAGTAGGTTCGGTTCGGTTATTATGGTAGGTTTTTGGACGAAATACGAAATCGAACCAAACTTTTTGTTTTTTAAAGTAAAGAATTGAACCACCGGTTTTTAGTTTCGGCTGGTTATTTCGGTCCGGTTTTTATCGTTTTCGATTTCTTTGCTCACCGCTAGTGTTATATGCTGACATGGAAGGACATGTGCTTTGCACGTGAGCAGTTCAAACAACGCCAAACGCGCAAAACCCTCAAACTAACTTTTCCGCCTATTTTCATTTGTCTACAAATAGTTGTAATTCCTCATTTGTAATCTTTAGCTTTGATGTGTTTTATCTTTTCAGTTTGTAACAAACAATTCAATTCATAATTCCATGACCAATCCCTTTAATTAAACATTTCACTCCAATTTACATTCTTGTCTTGTGAATTCACTGGTTTGTTTGTGATTAACTACCAGTTTTAGAACTCTAGTTAAGCACATTTCATTTGGTATCAAAGCATCATCTTGCTACCTTACTCCCATCAATGGCCAGATTCTATTAGAAACCGTTATTTCAGTTAGAATTTTGTTACGCCACTAAAAGCACTTGATCTTTGATCAACCACCATACGTACATAAATTCCGGTCATTCTAGACCATTTGTCCCGTCTCAAATATGTTCTTGATTCAAATTGATCTGTTTTCCAATCACAAATGCGTTAGTTAGGAATTGTATAGTGGATTTTGTGTTCTTGTGTAACTGAATAATCAAACAGTTATTTTCTTTCAAGATTTGGTGATTTTGTAATCAAGAAAAATGGTTAACAGAAGAAACAACATAATAGAGCCAAATGTTGATGATAATGTAAAGCAATATGGAGACTGATGTTAGCAGATTGGAGAATGGTGAGGTTACTAGTAGATTTAGTAGGTTGGGAAAGATGGAGTTTCTAAATTTTTATGGCGATGATGTGAAAGGATGGCTGATGAGTGCTCAAACACTCATCATTTTTGGTCAAATCTGAACTGCAAAACATATAAAAACACTCAGAAATGCATCAAAATACTAAAAATATTTCAAAATTGTGTTTTATATATTTTAGATGCAAAATGAGTAAAAAAAGATGAAAAACGTACAAAGTTTGCAAAATTGGCAGTTTCAGTCCCCCAACTTTCATAAAATAACAAAACTAGTCCCTGGTCATTCAAATTATGGAAAATTATCACCAAAGGTCCTTTTACAATCATAAGTTGTCATATTTTGTCCTTTGGTGAAAAATTGGAAAAGTTTTGAAAATTTACAATTTTGGTCCCTGGAGTTTCAAACTTTGGTAGATTTAGTCCCTGGTGGGATATTTTTGAAAGAAAAGTCAAGTTTGGTCTTGTGGTTACTTATTGTGGCAAAATTGATCCTTGGGAAAAAGTTTTGGAAAATTTACATGTTTGGACCCTGAGTTTCACAATTTGGCAGTTTTGGTCCCTAGAATTATGGAAAATTACAAAAGTGGTCCCTGGGATATTCAATTTGGTAAAAACAATCATTGTAAGAACTTTTGCAAGAATGTCACAACACACCCTCACTTTTGCAAAATTACATTATTGGTCCTTGTGAAATGTACTAAACCAAATGGATCCTTTCATGTTATTAATCCAACAACCAAAACAAATCCAATCCTAAACCCCAAAACTAAGCCTGATCCATAACACCCCAGGCCCAAACTAACCAAAAGCCCACACCACAAAACAAATCCACCCCGTTTTTTATAATACTCCCCCCAGGTCAAAATTGGTCAACCATCTCCATTCCCCCTCCCAATCGTGATCCCTGCAACCCTACTCCAACACCATCATCACCCCTACCACCTTCACAGCCCACACTCCACACCCTACACTCTCCTTTCCTCCACAAAGCTCCAAACACACCCCCTGCCAAAGGCTAAAAGCCAAATAGCTTATTACCCCTTTTCCCGCCAAGATTCATTTGGAAGGCCAAGATAAAAAGAAGCCATCCAATGGCCTATATTGGATGTGGGAAGAAGTATTGGCCCCCCTCCAGGGCTATATAATAAAGAAAAAGCCATCAAGAAAGAGAGTTAGATTTTTAGGTTTAGTAGTAGTGTAAAATTAAATGTAATTTTAGCTTATTGAGGTTTTAGTTCTTAATTTAAGTTCTTATTATTGTTTAGTTTCCGTTTTCAGAAAGCTTTATGTACTCAAATTTTCAGATTAATAAAAATTCAAGTCTCTTTCAAAAAGTGCTTATTAGCTTATTACTCACTGCTTATCTTTGGTTTTCATTTGCTTTTCTCTCCATGTTATAGCTTATTATTGCTTAAGATTGCTCATTGATGCCTGTTCAAGACCTTAGGTACCTTGCTTAAATCTTCAATGTAAAACTGCCTAATCTAGCATAATATAGTTTCTCATTTTTTAGCTTATTTAAGTGCTTGTGTATTGATCCTTCATGCTTATTTAGTTCATACCAAGCTTATTTAATAATTATCTTTCCAAAGTTTAGCCCAAAAATCTGTTTCTAGCATCTAAAAAATCCAATCAGTTCCCATAAGGGACTGTTTGGCACAAGCCATTCTGCTAATCAAAAAACCATGTTACCTTATTTTCAATCTTCAACCAAGTTTGTTTCAAAAGTAAGGTCTGAATCTTATTTAGGTTTAGTCAGTGGTTAGCATTAGTTCACTTTAGTTTCTCTTAGGTTAGATAAGTTGATAGCATACCATTTCCTTGATTCCCTAAGTCAAAATCTCACCATTTTTACCCATTTAACCATTGTGCATCAGTGAATCACATGTCCCACAGCCCCTCAAACATGTATTTTTAACTTCTTCATTAATTAGTAGTAGGCCCTAAAATTTGATTTGCAAACAGGTTTCCAGCTTAACTTGATGATCTTATTTTTATTCTATTTTTGTAATTTTATTTTTGAGCTTTTTACGCCCCCTAAAATGGCATGTGAAGCATTTGTCTCCCCTGTACCCAGGTAGCAGTGGCCTTAAGCTCATTTTCCTTGGAACATTTCTAGCTTGTTAGTTGATATTTTTGTGTGATAATCGTTGTTTTGAGTAGCCTATAGTACCACCTTGATATGCATGAGCTTTTCATCCCATGGCTTGCTTATTCACCAGCTTATTTTTGATCTTAAAGTACCACCCACTGAGAACACTACACTGAGTCATCAGTGTACTCAGGGGGTGTTCATAAGCTTCTTGAGAGCCTTTCTCTTGAGCTTTTCCTGAGTTTTTGTTTTTTTTAGAAAGCCCATAGAGTGGGCTTGTAGGTTCCAAGCTCACCTTGGACCTGTGAGCTCATTTGATAAGCTCAAATTGAGCCTGCAAATAGCCTTTCAGGCCTGCTAGAATTGCAATTTTGCCCTCTGCTTATTTCAGCTCATTTGGTGCTTATGGATTGCTTATTCTAGGTTCCCCCTTGCTTATATCAGCACCCTTTAGGCCCTTCAATCTAGTTTTCCCCTCAGTAGCTCATTTGAGCTTGTTTGGAGCTTTTAAGCTCAAACAGTTAGGTACTTTGTTGCTTTGGTTTGGGTAAATCATTAAGGCCTACTCTCAGCTTATTATAGTTTATTGTTTGCTTATTAGGAGTATTGTAGGTAGTGAACTTAGATTACATTACTGCTTCCCCTTCACAGCTTATTTAGTGGTAGTTTTTAAGCACCTTATCAGCTTATTTGGTCACTGCTTATGCAGCAGTCTTGTTGATCTTGGATAAGTTTAGGGTATTCTAGTTTACTTGTTGTGAGATTTAGCTTCTCAGCTGATGTTAAATTGTTTTGTAGTACTAGCTTTTGGATTCTGAGCCCTGGTTTCAGCTTATTTGCTGAGCTTCATAGTCCCCTGCACCAGTTACCCATCTCATTTGCCCAACTTCCAAGCATTCCATAGAACTCATTATTGCACCCCTGGTCCTGAAGTTTGGTTCAATTGAAGCCTCCCCACCTCAGCTCTCCATAGCAGGTCTCATTTTGGACCCTTGATCACTCAGGTGGGCCCCAACAAGGGCTGCAAGTGCCCACACTTGGCCTGTGTGGTCTGTGGGAGTTTTGGTCTTGCTTACTTGACTTATTGGTTTATTCAGGATACCCCTTTGCTTGTTTTAACTTTATTTCAGTCCTTTTAAATTAGTGGAACCTCATTTTCTAGCTTGTGTGTTCTGAGTAAGCTTATTTCAAGCTTATTCATGCTTGAAACATCATTTTCAAGCCTAAATACTCAACTGTTGAGCATTTAAGATCACTCAATGCTTATTTTTAAGTTCTAGAAAGTTTGTTTTTGCAAAAGTCTTTTATTTTCAGTGTTCAAATAGTTTGGTGAAAGAAAAAAATCAAAAATATAATATTAGTGATAGCTTCTATTTAATAGGATTTATTTTTTTTTAATTTTCTTTTAGCTTATTAATAATCACTTTTTCATTTTTATAATTTTCTTACATCTCTTTTATGTTAAAGTAATTGTAGGAATTTTTTCAGATTTTTATCCTTTCATTTAGTATTTATTATAATTAATATTAGTTTAATAATAATTAAGTAATATTAGATAATTAATTAGGTTTATTAATTTTTATTTAACAATAGTACTTTTTTATATTTTTCCTAGGTTTTATATATCATCAAATAATTTTAGGAAATTTTTCATAATTTTCACTATTCATTTTCTATTTTTCTTAATATTAGTTAATTAATAAATAGTAGTTAATTAATAATAAATAGAGAAAAAGTAGAAAAAATATATTTTTAGTTTTGAAATTACTTTTATATTATTTTAGAATTTTTAGAATTAAATTTTCATTTTTCTAGCTTAATTTCATTATTAGTGTAATTTAAATATTATTAATTAGTTATTAAATAGTAATTAATTAATAGTAATTAATTAAATAGTGTAAAAATTATTTTTCTTTTTATAAAAATTTTCTTTTATCATTAGGATTGTAAAAATGTAATTTTCACATCCGTAGGTATTTTATTTCACAAAAACTCGCGTTTTATTTCGTACGTTAACGTAACTTTAAATTAAACGTACGCATTTTAGACTTAGCTCACGTTTTTAGTGTATCTGATTATCAGTAAATGTTAATAGAGTGTTTCTAAGTTATTTTCATTCCCCATCTCGTAGTGTAATCATTCACAACCCCTTTCTGTCCAAATTCACCCGATCACAAACCCGTTTTAAATACCATCCACACCTCGTCGGGACATAACGACCCGGGGAAACCCTGTACTTTCACGGAGAGTTGGTTTTAGATGTTTGACCTCGGTTGACCATCACCTGGTCAGTTTAGGTTGACCATTTGGGATCAATCAAAATTTGATGCCGCTGCCGGGGAGGTGTGCGCGCTATTCTAAACGGTTTTCAGATTAGTGATTTTGGAATTCACTTCTTTGTAAATTTACCACCCTTGTTTATATTTTCATAAAAACTGTTCCCGAAAACCTTTTAAAATCAGTTTTCAACGAACACAAAAACATTTTCTCTCTTGTTTGTACAAAATGTATTTCCAAAAACCCAAAAATATTCACCTTTACCCTCTCACATCTTTGATTCTTCATCCCTACCCCTCTATACACATTTGATTCTTTCTATGTCTCATCCACACTTTCTTATTTGCCAATGGTGTGGTAATTCTTATAATAGTGGTAATTTCCCCGGTTGTGGCATGGTAGAGTCAGGAAACGGGTCTGTCTATAACCAAGATCCTTATTCCTACCATGACACGACTGATTTATTCCATCAGCTACCACACCATCAGTCTCAGCAGTTTTACTGTTGTGAGTACTATGGTGGTTCACACTACAGTTCTGATTGTCAATCGGGAAACACGCTTGTCTATGAGCAGTTTCCTGATAACAATTATGACTACAGCACATACGACTCACAGCCACATCAGTTTTACTGTTGTGATTACTGTGGAGGTCCACACTTCAACTCCGATTGTCAAACAAGGAATCCATTTCCTTGTAACAATTTTCACACATCGTATTATGACGAACCTCCACCTCAGCCAATTCCTCAAAGTCTTCTCCTTGATCTTTTAGATTTAGTGAAAGACTTGAGAGGAATCACACATACCCCAGATAATCCAAACCAAAAATCGATGGAAGAATTGTTAGCTGACGAACAGGCTGCTAAAATAAATTCCCAAGATGCTTATGAAAGATCTATTAGGGAATCAATTGCAAAAGAAAAAACAGCCATATCTAGCTCTCGATTTCGTTTCATTCCTGATGACAGTGATGATGAGGATACACTTGATATCCTTGGATTTTATAAAGATTCATCAGATGAGATTCCATCAGTTGAGATTCCATCTCAACCCACTCTCATCACACCCGAGGTTCCCACTCACTCTTTGAGCATGGGGGACGAGCATCTTGACACTGTTCCTGATAAGGAATCGGACGAATTCATAAAGTCTAGTGTTGAGGACCTCGTTCCAATCCCAAGAGAGTCACAGGGAATTCTTGATCATATGTGTGATATCCCTCCTCATCTTGTCTTCCCGACTGATCATGTTGAGATGTTCTCCGATTCTACTGATGACGATTCGTTATCTTGTGGAGACATCGTTTATGTGGAAAAATTACCTTCTAAGCTAGTTAGCTTAGAAGAAGAGAATGATGAGATTGACACTGAAATCAAGGATGAAGCACTTCGTGCAACATTATTGAATGTCGATCTCCTCATTTCTAAAATCGAGGCTTTCAATATGAAACCTATTTCATCTCCTATCCCGATCAAGGATAGTGACATTTTCTCCGATGATCCTATTCCGGAGTTCGAAGCCTTTACCTTTGATCATATGGGAGAGAAGATTAGTGGCATTACCACTTCTCATTCTCAAATTTCTCTCCCCGTGTATGATTCATTCACCTTTGAGGAGTTCTCAGGTGAACTCACTCATATCATATCTCCACCGGAGTATGATAACTTTTACTTTGATCTAGACAAAGATAATCTTTGTGTTCCGGAGGGAAATATTCTCAACCTTGAGAATTTGATTAATATCAAAATCCCAACCCTCCCACCCATAATCTGTCTAGATCATACGAGCTTAAATGATGAGATTCATGATACACCAATTATGGATTCTCTTTTTGATGATGATGACTCAATCTTGATTGTCATCAAGATCTTTTTTCCTTTCTTCACCTACAGGGTGACTTCTCCTGTTCTTCATTCCTTCAGGAATGAAGACATTATCTTTGACCCCGGCATCACCGCTAATAGTTTATACTATTTTAAGCTAGGGTCTTTATATCTCATCGGTGTGGAACTTTCACGTGCTTCAAATGTTTGTCCAAACATCTTGAATGAAAGTCCGATGGAGATTGTTTCTTCCACATCATGCTTCCCCAAGGACAAATGAATTCGGGGTCGAGTCAAGCTAGCGACTCGGTAAACAAAAACAGTAGCATGTACTTAGGGTTTTCACCCTAAGTGTGGGGGAGTTAACCACACTGTGGTTACAAAAATGAAGTGAAAAACAAAATGGTGTTTTCCACACTTAGCTTGTAATATTGCCCTTTTACGTTCAAAATGTCGACATAATAGCTGGGACTTTGAATATTGAGGAAAATATTCATCCTAAGTGTGGGGGGGTATTTCGCTATTCTAGCGAATTTTATCACATTTTACTATCTTATACCCCCGTTTTTGGCAAAAATTAAAAAAAAATTTCACTAAAGTTTCAAAATTTTTGTGGTTATCAGTCCGCCTTGTCTAACCGACAAAAGGGATTGGCTAGTCCAGGAGCAAACGGCTCTTGGTAAAGACATCTCAAATCCGTTGATGGCTTGCAATTTGCCCAAAATTGTATGGTAAATCAACTCGCCATATCTCATAAAGCGAATGAGTTGGCTAGCCCACAAGATTATGGCTTGTGGTAAAGGCAGTGGAAAATCCATAATTGGTAATCAGCTCACCAAGATGTTGACTATTCCATCAAGAGTTGGCTAGTCCAGAAGCAAACGACTTTTGGTAAAGACTAATCAAATCCGTTGACAGCTGGTGATTTGCTCAAAATCACACGGTTATCAGGTGTGCCACAGTTCTTACATCTGGCTACTCCAGAAGTGATAGCTTCTGGTAAAGAGTTTAAAATCCATCAAGTTTTCAAAACAGTTATTGCTAGGGACTAGCAATATTTTAGTGTGGGGGATTGATGAGTGCTCAAACACTCATCATTTTTGGTCAAATCTGAACTGCAAAACATCCAAAAATACTCAGAAATGCATCAAAATACTAAAAATATTTCAAAATTGTGTTTTATATTTTTTAGATGCAAAATGAGTAAAAACAGATGAAAAACGTACAAAGTTTGCAAAATTGGCAGTTTCAGTCCCCCAACTTTCATAAAATGACAAAACTAGTCCCTGGTCATTCAAAATATGTAAAATTATCACCAAAGGTCCTTTTACAATCATAAGTTGTCATATTTTGTCCTTTGTTGAAAAATTGGAAAAGTTTTGAAAATTTACAATTTTGGTCCCCTGGAGTTTCAAACTTTGGCAGATTTAGTCCCTGGTGGGATATTTTTGAAATAAAAGTCAAGTTTGGTCTTGTGGTTACTTATTATGGCAAAATTGATCCTTGGGAAAAAAATTTGGAAAATTTAGATGTTTGGTCCCTGAGTTTCACAATTTGGCAGTTTTGGTCCCTAGAATTATGGAAAATTACAAAAGTGGTCCCTGGGATATTCAATTTGGTAAAAACAATCATTGTAAGAACTTTTGCAAGAATGTCACAACACACCCTCACTTTTGCAAAATTACATTATTGGTCCTTGTAAAATGTACTAAACCAAATGGATCCTTTCATGTTATTAATCCAACAACCAAAACAAATCCAATCCTGAACCCCAAAACTAAGCCTGATCCATAACACCCCATGCCCAAACTAACCAAAAGCCCACACCACAAAACAAATCCACCCCGTTTTTTATAATACTCCCCCCAGGTCAAAATTGGTCAACCATCTCCATTCCCTCCCCCCCCCCCCACACGTGAACCCTGCAACCCTACTCCAACACCATCATCACCCCTACTACCTTCACAGCCCACACTCCACACCCTACACTCACCTTTCCTCCACAAAGCTCCAAACACACCCCCCTGCCAAAGGCTAAAAGCCAAATAGCTTATTACCCCTTTTCTCGCCAAGATTCATTTGGAAGGCCAAGATAAAAAGAAGCCATCCAATGGCCTATATTGGATGTGGGAAGAAGTATGGACCCCCTCCAGGGCTATATAATGAAGAAAAAGCCATCAAGAAAGAGAGTTAGATTTTTAGGTTTAGTAGTAGTGTAAAATTAAATGTAATTTTAGCTTATTGAGGTTTTAGTTCTTAATTTAAGTTCTTATTATTGTTTAGTTTCAGTTTTCAGAATGCTTTATGTACTCAAATTTTCAGATTAATAAAAATTCAAGTCTCTTTCAAAAAGTGCTTATTAGCTTATTACTCACTGCTTATCTTTGGTTTTCATTTGCTTGTCTCTCCATGTTATAGCTTATTATTGCTTAAGATTGCTCATTGATGCCTGTTCAAGACCTTAGGTACCTTGCTTAAATCTTCAATGTAAAACTGCCTAATCTAGCATAATATGGTTTCTCATTTTTTAGCTTATTTAAGTGCTAGTGTATTGATCCTTCATGCTTATATAGTTCATACCAAGCTTATTTAATAATTCTTTCCAAAGTTGAGCCCAAAAATCTGTTTCTAGCATCTAAAAAATCCAATCAGTTCCCATAAGGGACTGTTTGGCACAAGCCATTCTGCTAATCAAAAAACCATGTTACCTTATTTTCAAACTTCAACCAAGTTTGTTTCAATGATTGGAATGGATTTCCGTCCAAGGGTTTCATTTATTTAAAAGTTCTAAAGGTTTTAGCTTGGTTCCCATAGGTTTCTTTGTTTAACTGTTTCAAAAGTAAGGTCTGAATCTTATTTAGATTTAGTCAGTAGTTAGTATTAGTTCACTTTAGTTTCTCTTAGGTTAGACAAGTTGATAGCATACCATTTCCTTGATTCCCTAAGTCAAAATCTCACCATTTTTACCCATTTAACCACTGTGCATCAGTGAATCACATGTCCCACAGCCCCTCAAACATGTATTTTTAACTTCTTCATTAATTAGTAGTAGGCCCTAAAATTTGATTTGCAAACAGGTTTCCAGCTTAACTTGATGATCTTATTTTTATTCTATTTTTGTAATTTTATTTTTGAGCTTTTTACGCCCCCTAAAGTGGCTTGTGAAGCATTTGTCTCCCCTTGTACCCAGGTAGCAGTGGCCTTAAGCTCATTTTCCTTGGAACATTTCTAGCTTGTTAGTTGATATTTTTGTGTGATAACCGTTGTTTTGAGTAGCCTATAGTACCACCTTGATATGCATGAGCTTTTCATCCCATGGCTTGCTTATTCACCAGCTTATTTTTGATCTTAAAGTACCACCCACTGAGTACACTACACTGAGTCATCAGTGTACTCAGGGGGTGTTCATAAGCTTCTTGAGAGCCTTTCTCTTGAGCTTTTCCTGAGTTTGTGTTTTTTTTTGAAAGCCCATAGAGTGGGCTTGTAGGTTCCAAGCTCACCTTGGACCTGTGAGCTCATTTGATAAGCTCAAATTGAGCCTGCAAATAGCCTTTCAGGCCTGCTAGAATTGCAATTTTGCCCTCTGCTTATTTCAGCTCATTTGGTGCTTATGGATTGCTTATTCTAGGTTCCCCCTTGCTTATATCAGCACCCTTTAGGCCCTTCAATCTAGTTTTCCCCTCAGTAGCTCATTTGAGCTTGTTTGGAGCTTTTAAGCTCAAACAGTTAGGTACTTTGTTGCTTTGGTTTGGGTAAATCATTAAGGCCTACTCTCAGCTTATTATAGTTTATTGTTTGCTTATTAGGAGTATTGTAGGTAGTGAACTTAGATTACATTACTGCTTCCCCTTCACAGCTTATTTAGTGGTAGTTTTTAAGCACCTTATCAGCTTATTTGGTCACTGCTTATGCAGCAGTCTTGTTGATCTTGGATAAGTTTAGGGTATTCTAGTTTACTTGTTGTGAGATTTAGCTTCTCAGCTGATGTTAAATTGTTTTGTAGTACTAGCTTTTGGATTCTGAGCCCTGGTTTCAGCTTATTTGCTGAGCTTCATAGTCCCCTGCACTAGTTACCCATCTCATTTGCCCAACTTCCAAGCATTCCATAGAACTCATTATTGCACCCCTGGTCCTGAAGTTTGGTTCAATTGAAGCCTCCCCACCTCAGCTCTCCATAGCAGGTCTCATTTTGGACCCTTGATCACTCAGGTGGGCCCCAACAAGGGCTGCAAGTGCCCACACTTGGCCTGTGTGGTCTGTGGGAGTTTTGGTCTTGCTTACTTGACTTATTGGTTTATTCAGGATACCCCTTTGCTTGTTTTAACTTTATTTCAGTCCTTTTAAATTAGTGGAACCTCATTTTCTAGCTTGTGTGTTCTGAGTAAGCTTATTTCAAGCTTATTCATGCTTGAAACATCATTTTCAAGCCTAAATACTCAACTGTTGAGCATTTAAGATCACTCAATGCTTATTTTTAAGTTCTAGAAAGTTTGTTTTTGCAAAAGTCTTTTATTTTCAGTGTTCAAATAGTTTGGTGAAAGAAAAAAATCAAAAATATAATATTAGTGATAGCTTCTATTTAATAGGATTTATTTTTTTTTAATTTTCTTTTAGCTTATTAATAATCACTTTTTCATTTTTATAATTTTCTTACATCTCTTTTATGTTAAAGTAATTGTAGGAATTTTTTCAGATTTTTATCCTTTCATTTAGTATTTATTATAATTAATATTAGTTTAATAATAATTAAGTAATATTAGATAATTAATTAGGTTTATTAATTTTTATTTAACAATAGTACTTTTTTATATTTTTTCTAGGTTTTATATATCATCAAATAATTTTAGGAACTTTTTCATAATTTTCACTATTCATTTTCTATTTTTCTTAATATTAGTTAATTAATAAATAGTAGTTAATTAATAATAAATAGAGAAAAAGTAGGAAAAATATATTTTTAGTTTTAAAATTACTTTTATATTATTTTAGAATTTTTAGAATTAAATTTTCATTTTTCTGGCTTAATTTCATAATTAGTGTAATTTAAATATTATTAATTAGTTATTAAATAGTAATTAATTAATAGTAATTAATTAAATAGTGTAAAAATTATTTTTCTTTTTCTAAAAATTTTCTTTTATTATTAGGATTGTAAAAATGTAATTTTCACATCCGTAGGTATTTTATTTCACAAAAACTCGCGTTTTATTTCGTACGTTAACGTAACTTTAAATTAAACGTACGCATTTTAGACTTAGCTCACGTTTTTAGTGTATATGATTATCAGTAAATGTTAATATAGTGTTTCTAAGTTATTTTCATTCCCCATCTCGTAGTGTAATCATTCACAACCCCTTTCTGTCCAAATTCACCCGATCACAAACCCGTTTTAAATACCATCCACACCTCGTCGGGACATAACGACCCGGGAAAACCCTGTACTTCCACGGAGAGTTGGTTTTAGACGTTTGACCTCGGTTGACCATCACCTGGTCAGTTTAGGTTGACCGTTTGGGATCAATCAATGGCTATATAAGGTCAAGCAATTCTTTACTATATATTGATGATGTGGTTGAGGAAGAAAAGGTTAAGATAGTTTCCATTCACATGTATGACAAAGCTTTGGCTTGATACTTGAAGTTTGTTAGAACACATGGGGAAGATGTAACATGGCCAGTGTATGAAGAAGCAGTTCTGAGAAAGTTTGGGGATACTAATGAAGATCCGATGGTTGAGTTGAATAATTTGAGGTACAAAACCACAACAAAGAAGCATCAAAGTGAATTGAGGCATTGTTCCAAATCCATTCCATCGTATCATTGGATCAACAGTCGATTTCAAAAAATATCTTGGTTGTCATTGATAATCTTTTAGTTTTCTAATACTACAAAATAGCCACAAATTCACATATTATACATAAACGTGGCGCCATCCGTGAAGACATGATACAAACAATCACAAATTTTCGCCTATTTTCACTAATTTTCTCACTTGAAAACGCAAATTTTCCTTTCTAGTAAGTTTCGAACCATGCTGTCTCGTAAACAAACCTCACAACCTCGAGTTTTGGAAACAAAATCAACCACCTTGAACAAGTCAAAGTGGAAGATTCTATTCACCCTTGTAAGGGTCAACTAAAGCTAGAATACAACGTTCATCGGTCACCATGGAACCCAACGAAAATATCACGAGGAGGGTACGCTCAACGAGCGACCTTGTAACCTTACATGCATTGCTTTTCCAGCAAAAACACACGGTTTCAAGAAGATCCACAAGTCTTCAGGTTAGCACGGTTGACTGGTTTGTTTGACCAATTTACACAATCGAAATGTTGGTGACCGATTAACGCCTAGGCTTGTATTCTATTTTTGAAACACTGATTAAAACACGCAACTTATGATCAAATCATAAAACATTTTGAATTACGTCCAAATTAGAATAATCATAACTAATTTGAATAATATTATGGAGCGGTTATTTGTTAAACGTTACTAGTAGTAGATAATTTTAACATAAGTTTTCACTAAATGACAAAAGTGCATTGGAGACCATGGTGGATTAAATAACAGGACATGATTTATTTTTATATTATACTATTTTGAGGATAATGAAATTGACTTTTAAGTCTTTGACAATTTGTTGACAAGTTACGGAGAAGAACAAAAACTAAAGGGGTCAATAAGTATTTTGAAACTTAACAATTACTATTTGGAAACATTGAATTTATATAGGAAAGGGTAACATTGTAAAGTTGCTAAACTTTGGGATGCAAGCTACGTCGCTCTTATTCTAATGTCAATATATATAGGGTACGTGACCCACTATTATGATCACGAAAACTAATCAAGAAAAACCTTAAGTTATTCGAGAGAAGCTGAGCAATTGTCGAGCTTGATCATTAGTGATGACGTATAGTCTATATATGGGCCACGAGCCCAAATGATAAACATTACTAAGGCCCAAAGCCACCATGCGTGGGCCATTATAACTTGGGTAGCATCAATAATGGAATAGGCTCACGTAAGCCCAAACCCAATTAAACTATGCACGGTATAGATAAGGCTCATCTATCTGTGGAATAGATATCATTAACCCGGATAAGTACCACGCGTACGAAACGTAAGGAGCACGAACCCTACAAGGATTCTGCGCCTATATAAAAAATGACATAACTCTCATTCAAGGTACGATTCACAAAAACCCTAAATTCTTTATGAGAACCCTAAATCGATTACGTACTCTCACGCCGGAGTCTAATCGTGGGAGACAATCCTACGATAAGCCTAACAGTGTTGTTTACTTTCTTAGCGCGTAGGTTACAAGTGCTAAGAAGCTGATTGGTACGAGAGCAAGACCCCATAATCAGGAACGCCCAACTTTTGTATCAACAAGTGGCGCCATCCGTGGGACCCTACTAAGAACTAAGAACTAGAATGACGAAGAATAAAAATCCAAGCCAGCGGACTCCGCAGCCAGAAAAACGTGACCCCCAGAGGAAGAATCAACAAGATTCGACCCCTAGGCAGGTTGCTGGGACAACCAGCGCACCTGGTCACCAAGAGGCAGGGACAACCCAACCTCTTCCAGCGGTAGAACTGCCTGTGAGCACTACCCAAACCACCATAGTGGTCCCAAGCGTTGAGGAACTCCAGCGCACCCTCTTCACTACTCCTCATCAAACTTTACCCACAGTGAACAACACTGTGCCACCAGGCGCGCCTAACCGAGATAGGGTGCCTAACACTGAGGCAGACATTCTTGCAGCAACTGATGACACACCTAATCTAACGTTGGGAAATTTTGTATCCCAAAATTATGAAACCTTAACTGCCCTCATGCAAGAAGAAGCAAGGAGAAGGGCAAGCACGAACCTACAAGCTCGACTCAATTTTGGTCCTGAACGCGAACCATCACCACTGCGCCACCCACGAGGAAGACGCACTGAACGTACTACTATCCACGATAGGCTGGGTACGGCATCTGATTCACAGTACTCAGAAGACAGCGAGAGGCGCACTAATATTCACTCCAGACTTGGCAGTCGAGGGATACAAGACCGATTAGGACCTCAGCATTCACCAAGCCATGGGTCCTCCAAATCTGGGAACAGGAGAATTCATGATAGGTTGGGAAAAAGAATGTCCCCAAGTGAAAGCCCCTCAAGCTCTTCTTCTGAAAGAAGCCGGCGCAAGCGCCGAAAAAGAAACTACTCTTCCTCCAGTGACTCCTCAGACAACGAGGATAAAGAAACAGGACACTGGAAGTCAAGAGGAAGACGTCGCGAAGAAGAGAATGAAGATATGTCTCTTCCATGGCGTCGCTATAAAGTTGATGCGTTTACACGACGCATTAGCGATTACTCCGACCATAAACGCAGGCGCATGCCCACTAATGTGAAAACATATGATGGAACAGGTGATCCAGATGATCATCTAAAAGTTTTTGAATCAGCCGCCACTATCGAAAACTGGCCACAGCCTGTGTGGTGCCATATGTTTAATTCTACGTTGGTAGGGAACGCGCGCACATGGTTTAGCAAACTCCCACGTAGGAGCATCGATGGGTTCGAGGAATTACGGAAAGCATTCCGTCTTAACTTTACCCAGAGAAAGAAGTGCGCTAAAAATCCTGTTGAATTAGCAAGAGTAAAACAGTGCCAAGGGGAATCAACCAGTGCTTTTATGGAACGCTTCAAGGATGAGTGCATACAAGTCAAAGCATGTCCTGAAATTCTAAAAATTTCAGGGTTCATGAATGGGATTAATAACCCAGAACTTATCCGAAAGCTAAATGACAAAGTTCCCCAGACTTTCGATGAGCTAACAAAGTGCACCAGATCCTTCATACAAGGAGAAGCAGCTGCTGCGGACAGCAAAAAGGGTTATTCGAACTATAGGCAGCAAGAACAGCCTAGGAGACAATCCAACGATCAGAATAACAACCGCAGCAGGAATTACCGCAGCGGAAGAGGCAATGACAAGTATACCCCTCTCACAAAAACTCCGAGGGAAATATTTGTAACAGAAGGTGCAAACTTTCCAAAACCTCCACCAATGCGCACCGCAGAGGAAAAGCGCGTAGGGAATGGATACTGCGAGTACCATGGTCAAAAAGGCCATACAACTAACGAGTGCGCCCAGCTAAGACAACTAATTGAAAAATTAGTAAGGGAAGGCAGAATGGACCACCTTGTAAAAAACATCAAAGAGGGAAAAGACAAACAAAGGAACGGGGGTAAGAAAGAACCCCCCCCCCCCCCCAAAGAAAAAGCTGATACCATATACATGATACAGTCATGGCAGCGTAAGATAAAGCAAAAAGTCAGCCAAAAATTCTCTCCAGAAAAAGAAATATCTTTCCCTACTCTAGCTGCGGACAACGCAGTTGTAGAACCTCTAACTATTGAAATACACACGGAGGGACATGATATCCACCGCATGTACATTGACAGAGGAGCGTCCGCAGACATCATGTGTGATCATTGTTTCAAAAGACTGCGACCTGAAATCCAAAGTCAACTGATACCAGCAACAACGTCATTGACTAGATTTATAGAAGAAAAGATTTGGCCCATGGGGCAGTTACGCTTGCTGGTGGTCATAGGAGATGAACAACACTCAACCGCAACATGGATAAATTTCATGGTAATAAAGTCTCCCTCACCATACAAGGGCATCATTGGGAGACCTGGAATATCATCCATGCGCGCTGTACCATCCACAGCGCACGGAAGGAGGAGTTGTCACCCTCTATAACACAACAGTACCACCAAAGGAATGCAACGCAGTAACAACTGAAGTAGATAATATTTCAGAACAGCGCACAGAAAAAACACCAAACCTATAGGTTGCTATCCATCCCGATTACCCGGACCAACAAGTTTCGATTGGTGGATCTTTATCTGACAAAGGTAAGGCAGCCGTGTGTGCACTCTTGCAAAAGAACCTGGTCATCTTCGCATGGGAACCAAAACACATGACAGGAGTGCCACGTTCCATCACAGAGCATAAGCTACAAATCCGACAAGGATATCCCCCAATACGACAGAAGAAGCGCGGCCAGGCCCCAGATCGTGCAAAGGCTATTCTGGAAGAAGTACATAAACTCGTAGACGCAGGCATCATGCGCGAAGTGTACTACCACGACTGGCTCTCTAACCCAGTTATGGTAAAAAAAGAGCGATGGCAGTTGGAGAATGTGCGTGGACTTCACAGACCTTAACAAAGCATGTCCACAGGACTGCTATCCGCTGCCAGAAATAGACTGGAAGGTAGAATCCCTGTGCGGATACCCTTTCAAATGCTTCCTAGACGCATACAAAGGGTATCATCAAATTCAGATGGCAGTCGAAGATGAAGAAAAGACAGCTTTCCACACCAGTCAAGGAGTCTACTGCTACACAAAAATACCTTTTGGCTTAAAAAACGCAGGCGCAACATACCAACGACTGGTGGACACAGCTTTCGAGAAACAAGTAGGCCGCAACTTGGAGGTCTACGTTGACGACCTTGTCATCAAAAGCCACACAGAGGATGAATTGGTGCGCGATATCGAGGAAACGTTCAGAACATTGGGACGAATAAACATGAAGTTAAATCCCAAGAAGTGCACCTTTGGCGCAACCGAAGGCATGTTCCTTGGATACTTAATAGAACCTGATGGAATCAAGCCTTGTCCAGAAAAAACAAAGGCTGTTATTGATCTCCCCTCACCGCGCACACTCTAAGAAGTCCAGTCATTAAATGGAAAGTTAGCAGGGCTAAACCGCTTCTTATCTAAGTCAGCAGACAAATCACTTCCTCTCTTTAAAACACTCACGAAGTGTACTAAAAAGGGAGACTTTCGATGGACCGAAGAAGCAGAAGAAGCTTTCCAACAACTTAAACATCATTTGGCATCTCTTCCCAAACTTGTCGCACCGCGACCAGGGGAAGAGCTAATCATGTACTTATCGGCAACTCATGGAGCAGTTAGCACAGTACTATTGACAGATAGGAACTCCGTCCAGACACCCATATACTTTGTAAGCAGAGCCCTGAAGAAGACAGAGACTAACTACAGCGCTATGGAAAAGCTGGTCTTAGCTCTAGTATTCGCAGCTAAAAGGTTGCGCAGATACTTTCAAGCGCACCCAATAGCTGTAATCACTGATCAGCCAATCAAACAAGTTATCTCTAAACCTGATGCATCAGGATGGTTACAAAAGTGGAGTGTACTGTTAAATGAATATAACAACTCATATAGACCGCGCACTGCAATCAAAGGACAAATATTAGCCGATTTCATCGTGGAGAAGCCAGATAGCGATAGTCCAACATCTGCAACCAAAACAGATCTACAGGAACCCTGGATTCTGTTCACGGATGGGTCTTCATGTGTAGATGGATCAGGCGCAGGCCTTATTCTCACAAATCCAGAAGGTATGGAATTCACCTATGCGCTGCGCTTTGAATTCACAGCCACAAACAATGAGGCAGAATACGAAGCCCTACTAGCCGGACTACGCATCGCAATCCAAATGGGTGTACGCAACTTGGAAGCAAATGTAGATTCTCGACTAGTCGCTAACCACGTGCTAGGTGAATATGAAGCTGATGAGACGAAAAATGATCCGTTTTTAGGGGGTCATTTAAGCTTGAATCCGACTTTATTTGATCAAATATTACCCTAAATCGTTCCTTTTGTGATTTTAGGTGTTTGGAGAGTGAATTCTGGAAAAAAAGCCATTTTGGACGTTTTTGGAGCATAAAAGTGAAGAAAACGGCAAAGTATCAATTTTCCATGCTGGAAGTACTTGGTGACGGCGTCAAGAGTTACACCTGACGGCGTCAGATAGCAAGAATAAAATACCGTAGGTGGTGACGGCGTCAAAAGCCATCTTGACGGCGTCAAAAGTCCCAAGAATAAAATACCGTAGGTGGTGACGGCGTCACACAGGCCGTCACAAGGAGATCAAGGCCGTCCAAGGAAGAATTTGGCGGCGAGGTGACGGCGTCACAATCTTGTCTTGACGCCGTCAAACCAGTTTTCCTATATATAGTTTTCTAGTTTTTTCATTAAAGAGAGAGAAGTTTTGGAGAAACCCTAAAGACGAATTTGGGTGAACTTTTACAGGTTTTTCAAGGGTTCCAAACCCTTGATACCTTGCATTGTAATTGAGATAAGTATTCTTCTAATTCAATCAATATGTCTATGTGTTGGTTGTCTATATCTTGTTCTTGTCTCAATTCAATTATGCTAGGCTAGATCTCTCTTGTGTTTGCTTAGATCTAATGAAACCTAGATATTGATTATGTGTTGATTACTTGTTTATTCTTGTTGTGGATGAATGATTTTATATGTTAGGCTTAAGAAAACTGGCAGATCTCCAAATGGTAACATGCTTGAACGTCTTAAGAAACATGAACCGAGGCGTACTAGGTCTTTATTGGTTGTATTTAATGCATGAGCCACTGTTTACAATCCCTATAGTTGTGCTGGGTCATGGTGTAGGAGGAGATAAGAGCTCATAGAATTGGGGAGTTATGTATGCCACCCCATGAATGGTATTAAGGAATACGATCCGTCATCCATGCAATTATAACAAGTAATTAACATGTAAAAGATATCTAGGGAGTAATGAAGTCTAAGTAAACACATTTTCTCCAATTACTGCTCACAACCTTAGTATAATTAGTTTATTTTCATTTTTAGTATTTTATTTTGATTGCATCTTAGTTTTGGGTTAGTTGAATAGCAACTAATTCCGCCCACTCCTTCAAAACCCGAGATTTTACTTGCTTTCATAAAAACATAAAAATGCAAAAAATAATCATCTCTCACCTTTAGAACTAATAAATTAGGCTTTCTAATCCTAGCGACACTATTCCCAAGCTGAACGATCAATCCCCCGGTACTTGTCACTATACTATACTACAATGATCAGGTACACTGCCTGGTGGGGGTTGTAAGCTTCTCGAGATCCCTCGAGAGGTAAAGCAAGGTGCGATTCCCACGCATCAAGTTTTTGGCGCCGCTGCTGGGGAATAGTTATTGTCTAGGTTAGAATTTTCCTTTTATTAGGTCTACTTGCTAGATTCCTTTCTAGTAAGATTTTATTTTTTATTTTTAGGTCTTCTTTAGTCTATCTTATTTCTTCGTGCCTTTGTTCGTAACTCTTTACCATCCGACATCATGGAAGGTGGTAACATCTTTGAACCCGTCATCCCACCACAACAAAACCCACCACTAGAACCCCTTAGGCCCCGAACCTTAGGAGAGTATTCCCGACCTAGCCATCAAGGCTACCGAAACACCATTGAGCTCACCGGAGCCAATGTGACCCCCTTGCGATTCGACACCATCCGGTTGGTGCAAAGCGGATGTGCATTCCATGGACTTCGTTCCGAAGATCCAAATCAACATCTTAAGGACTTTCTCAAAATCGTAGATTCCATAGACCTAGATGTTGCAACTAGAGAGACAACCCGTTTACGCCTATTCCAATTCTCTCTACGGGATCAAGCTAGTAAATGGCTTGAGCGTTTACCCGCGGGATCCATCACCACATGGGATGATCTCACCACTCGTTTCCTTGCTCAATTTTTCCCACCGGGGAGAACTACTAAGCTTAGGAATGACATCTTGATGTTCCAACAACGTCAAAATGAATCTCTTTATGAAGCATGGACTCGTTTCAAGGACTTACTCCAAAAAGTCCCTCATCATGGCATAGATCTTTGGCTCCAAGTCCAAATCTTTTATGACCATATCGACATCCCCACGAGGCGAACCATTGACCAATCGGCCGGTGGTAAGCTACGTGATCTTAGTGCGGAACAATCATGGGAACTCATAGAAGATCTTGCTCTCTATGACAACGAAAGTTGAAATGATCCCCGTGACTTGAACAAAACGGTCAAGGCAATATCTTTGCCTTCGAACAATTCTAGCACTCCCAACCGTAGAATCATGGAACTTGAAGGTCGAGTCAAGTCTCTTATGAAATCTTACGAAGCTCAAAAACCTTCATGCCAAGTAAGCAGAATCGCTTCTACATGCAAACTATGCAATGGCCCTCATGAGACTCATAACTGCATGGAACTTCCAAAGCGTGCTTATAACGAATTCACATCATCACATGTAGGTCAGGGTCCTCGAACTTCTGCTGAAGCCTATGAGGCATGGAAGGATAAACCTGATTTTAGAAGGTACCAAACGCGAAGCGTATCCTTCAATGACTCTTCACCACTCACTTGGTCCGAGCATTTTCCATCACAAGGCATTCCTAGGCAAAGCTGTGAAGATACTTTAAAGAAATTCATTCTCTCTCAAGAATTACAGCTCGCTACGCTCGAGGCCAAATTTAAACAACAGCAGGATGATGTAAACAACAAGATTTGTAATCTGTTGACTGCTATCAAAGAGCATATTGATAATAAGCCCATTCCCGTTAATGAGGTTAAATCTGCTACCATCATGAGTCCACCAACTTCCCCTGTAAAAATAAAAAGTCCTAATAAGCTATTCAAACATCTGTCTCCTAACGGAAAAGAGCCTGTCAACCCCCTGGACCAATCCACTTCGTAAACACCATCACCACGATATCTGCTTCAGCACCCGGCCCAACCCAACAACAACCTAACAAATTCAGTCAGACAGCGAAAGACGAGACCTCAAGGGTTGACCATGATTTGGCGAGAAAACCTACCGACTCACCCGAGCAATACACCGCGCTAGAATACGACAAACCAGATGAAAGGAAAAAGAAATCGGAAGAGCATGAGAAAGATCCAACCATTTTGGGTAAATCTATTATAGAAGAACCCGAGAGAAAAATGGAGGATGTTATTAGTGTGGGTAACAATCAGACTAAGGAAAGTAACCATAAGGTTTTTAAGTCCCCTGTACCATTGAGGAAAAGCTCTTAACCGATAGTCATGTAGATCCTAGCTCCCCAGTTAACATAATCCCCCTCTCCCTATACCACAAAACCTTCCCTGAGCACATTGCGTGCAAGAAAGTAATAGAGAATTTATCAATTAGGATTGGAGAGCTTGATTACAATACTGACCTCACCGTGGTTGATGACGTGGACCCTTTCACCCATCAAACGTTAACCCACCTTGTCCTCGGGATACCATTTATCAATGAATCAGGAGCAATCCTTGATGAGAAAGATGGTAGCGTTGTACTCACCAATGGCGTTAGGAAAGTAATCTTTCATAGGGATAGTGAGGAGGTGTACGAGTATCGTCCCTCTCTTGAGGGGAATCTATATGGGTCAAAGGATGGAGAGTTGGAGAAGATAAGACGACGTGACCCGAATAATCTAAAAATCCCCTGCATGATCGGTCATAAGTACTTCGATAACATATACATTAATGTATTCCTGCCAAAGAATTTTATGTCATTGTTTCATTATAACAATATCTGCAGATGGGGGATGATTTATAAGGGAGAGAAAGTGGTTGGTAAGGATCATGAAATCCAGGTATTCGTAGGAAATATGGCATTCCCTATGGAATTCACGATTGTGGACAACATAGAGGACTATGTCGACCCTAGGTTATCACAAGTCATCCTTGGAGCACCCTTTTGTGAAATCACTAATTTGATAGTGGATGACTTGAACGGAATCATGACCTTCACTGATGGGATTAGGAGGATCTCATACCAAACGCCATACAAGAGAAAAGACCTTAAGGGAGTAGATTGTGACGGGCTTGATATGATAATTGATAAGCTCCCAACTTATTTTGTGTGATGAAGATGTTAGGAGAGGGTGTAGGAATATTTCTGATTTATCATGTGGATTCTTTAAGGATGTTAGTAAGCTTAGTTCTAAGTATCGACAAGATGTTTTCGAATTCGAAGATCCGAAGTACTTACACTATGAAAGCGATACTGGTTTAGAAGACGACCTAGAGAGTGGAACCAATGATGAGATTACATAGTAACCCATAGCCTTGAGTCTAGCTACAAGACTCGTAAATAAAGAAAAGCGCTTCTTGGGAGGCAACCCATGTTTTGTGTGTTTTTATTTGTTTGATTGTTATTTGCTTCCGTATGCATGCTTTGTTTTTATTGTTGGTTGATCATGCTTCTCAAATAAAACGTGGAAATACTTTATTATGTTGTTTAGCCTAGTCTTAACTCCAACCTAAAAGTATTTTTGCAAAAGATAAGTGTAAGGGGAAACCCCAAATATGTTTTTAAGAAACAAACCGATCATGATTCTCCACGATAATAAATGAACATGTATATTCGTATTTGTTAGAGTCAAATGCTTGTATTGAGTCATAATGAAGTTTTGCAGGATTTTCCAGGAAGCAGGACCAAGTTTTTCCAGAAATTTTCCGGAAACTTAACATAAGAATTTCTGCAGGTCCATTCTGACGGCGTCAGAGTTTACTCTTGACGGCGTCAGGAGTTAAAATCTGGAAATTTTACCGGTTTTGTTTTTCTAATGGAATCTTATGGTTTTTGTGAATTATTAAGTTTTATAATCTCCAGGAAATCTGCAAACTTCATTCCACAAGCATTATATCTTACTTTGTTTTCTAGGATTTAGGAACTTATATAGGATGCCGCCGATTTTATGCGAGGTTGCCTTGTCTATTTTGTCAGGTTTCACAGGTTATGTTCGACAAGGAGATGATTGATATTCTGGAAGGGAAGCTTTGATTGTTCGTTTTCTTGGAAGAAGATTTAACCTGGCCAACTAAAATCCATACCGAGCGAATCAGGGGAGTATTTGATTTCATTCTCTTTACTTTTTAACTTTTACATTCTTTACTTGAACATTGGGGACAATGTTCATCTTAAGTGTAAGGGGAGGGTAAAAAGATGATACCTTACATATGCACTTTCGCTTGAGTTTGTTTTGTTTGATGGTAGATGTGTAATAAAACTATGAGAAATACTTGTTAGTGTAATTTTAGCGCCAAATTTAAAATTTTTTACAACATTTAGGAGTGAAACTTTAGCCATAGCAAGCATCTCATGGATAGGAGATTGTATGACTAGCACATAACCGTATATTCAGAAAAATTTTCCACCCAAAAATGTGAGGTTCGCCTTTAGATTTGATAGGAAAAGCATTCATTATTAGTGCTTATGAGTGTACCGGTAGCATTTAGATTCTAGAACTTGCGTTAGTGATGCATCCCGAGACCGCTAGTGAGACTACATTCGTGTGGTAGGATTTACTACATGATAAGAGGCATTAGGATCACCCTTGTGTTAAACCCGTATTATAATTACTTGACCATTTAAGTCATATTACTTGGCTAGTTAAGTCAACTAATTTTTCCCACACCCTTAGCGTTGTACTCATTTTTAGTACACGAAACCCCTAGTACACCCCTCCGAGCCTATCTTTTCGTTTCTAACTTTAAGCATTTTACTTAAAGGAAGAATTTGTTACACCCCACTTAAATGTACAACCAAATCGCCTTAGCCTTCCGTGTATGCGCTCATTTTTAGTGCATTATTGTTATTTGTTAAACCCTAAGTTAACTTTCTAATTGATTACATGGTTGCTAAGTCGAGTCATATCCTTGTACATATTGTTTTGGGACGATTGGGACTCATGGGTAATTACTTATTTATGGAGTAATGGGGAAGAACATCATTTATTACCCCCATATGTACGTTAATCTTAAAAGTGCTCCAAGTGTTTTAATTTTCTTAATTCGAGTCATTAGTTTAGTTAATTGTAAAGTATGTAAAGATTCAAGTGTAAGGGGAATTCTCATCCCCTATGATGTATTATTTTGGATGGTAGGGTAAGAGTGTATGCAAAAAAAAAAAAAAAAAAAAAAAAAAAAAAAAAAATCGAAAAAATCAAGAAAAAAAAAATAGAAAAAAGGAAAAAGAGAAAAAACATACGGACTACCATCCCTCTTTTTTATTCTATGTTCATTTTATGTTTTTGTTATTTTTCATTTATTAGCTTAAGTCGAGTCTAGTCTTGGCTTAGCAACGCCATCTTGTACATGTAATTAACTAAGATTGTTAACTCGCCACCAGTAAAACTTCCTTTATCCAACAAAACCGTGTAATTCATATCCCTATACCTAACGTTACAACCCTTTAAAAGACCTCTTTGATAGTTTATCCTAGGTGCTTACGCCATGTGGTGGAGGTTTGATCCTTTCCCAAGCCTATGGTAATCTATTTTGCTATGACAGGTAGTGAGAGATATCTTCCATTTCCATAATGTTATATTACTTTATTACACCCGAGAGATGTGAGTATCTAAACACTATTTGTGAGGTGCTAGTGTATGACCTCCGTGCTTGTCTATTGGTCTTTAGTGGAACGATTATTTGTTGTAATTACTTTTATATTAGTGTTAAATGACCCCTAACTTGTCTTTTGAGTAGAATAAAAGCTCATTTGCTTGAGGACAAGCAAATCTCAAGTGTAAGGGTATATGATGAGGCGAAAAATGATCCGTTTTTAGTGGGTCATTTAAGCCCGAATCCGACTTTATTTGATCAAATATTGCCCTAAATCGTTCCTTTTGTGATTTTAGGTGTTTGGAGAGTGAATTCTGGAAAAAAAGCCATTTTGGACGTTTTTGGAGCATAAAAGTGAAGAAAACGGCAAAGTATCAATTTTCCATGCTGGAAGTACTTGGTGACGGCGTCAAGAGTTACACCTGACGGCGTCAGATAGCAAGAATAAAATACCGTAGGTGGTGACGGCGTCAAAAGCCATCTTGACGGCGTCAAAAGTCCCAAGAATAAAATACCGTAGGTGGTGACAGCGTCACACAGGCCGTCACAAGGAGATCAAGGCCGTCCGAGGAAGAATTTGGCGGCGAGGTGACGGCGTCACAAGCTTGTCTTGACGCCGTCAGACCAGTTTTCCTATATATAGTTTTCTAGTTTTTTCATTAAAGAGAGAGAAGTTTTGGAGAAACCCTAAAGACGAATTTGGGTGAACTTTTACAGGTTTTTCAAGGGTTCCAAACCCTTGATACCTTGCATTGTAATTGAGATAAGTATTCTTCTAATTCAATCAATATGTCTATGTGTTGGTTGTCTATATCTTGTTCTTGTCTCAATTCAATTATGCTAGGCTAGATCTCTCTTGTGTTTGCTTAGATCTAATGAAACCTAGATATTGATTATGTGTTGATTACTTGTTTATTCTTGTTGTGGATGAATGATTTTATATGTTAGGCTTAAGAAAACTGGCAGATCTCCAAATGGTAACATGCTTGAACGTCTTAAGAAACATGAACCGAGGCGTACTAGGTCTTTATTGGTTGTATTTAATGCATGAGCCACTGTTTACAATCCCTATAGTTGTGCTGGGTCATGGTGTAGGAGGAGATAAGAGCTCATAGAATTGGGGAGTTATGTATGCCACCCCATGAATGGTATTAAGGAATACGATCCGTCATCCATGCAATTATAACAAGTAATTAACATGTAAAAGATATCTAGGGAGTAATGAAGTCTAAGTAAACACATTTTCTCCAATTACTGCTCACAACCTTAGTATAATTAGTTTATTTTCATTTTTAGTATTTTATTTTGATTGCATCTTAGTTTTGGGTTAGTTGAATAGCAACTAATTTCGCCCACTCCTTCAAAACCCGAGATTTTACTTCCTTTCATAAAAACATAAAAATACAAAAAATAATCATCTCTCACCTTTAGAACTAATAAATTAGGCTTTCTAATCCTAGCGACACTATTCCCAAGCTGAACGATCAATCCCCCGGTACTTGTCACTATACTATACTACAATGATCAGGTACACTGCCTGGTGGGGGTTGTAAGCTTCTCGAGATCCCTCGAGAGGTAAAGCAAGGTGCGATTCCCACGCATCAGAAGCCAAGGATGAACAAATGATCCAATACCTGAAAAAGACCAAGTCCTTAATTAAAAACTTTGACAGGTTCACAATAAAACAGGTGCCCAGAGGAGACAACAGGAAGGCGGATGCGCTCAGTAAGATCGCATCCATAAGCTTCGCGCACCTCTCAAAACAGGTATTGGTAGAAACCCTACAAAACAAGTCAATCTTGGAAATTGAGGTATCCACAGTGATAGATGAACAAGATCCTACATGGATGACACCCATCATTGAATTCATTAGCAAGAGAATCTTACCGCAAGATCATAAGGAAGCTCGAAGAGTGCGGCGCACAGCGCAACGATTTGAACTACGAGATAACATACTCTATCGACGCTCTTTCTTACAACCCTGGATCATGTAGCATGCACTCAGGGCCGCGATCTGTGGTGGCAAGCGCTCTACGGTCGGGGTATTATTGGCCAACCATGCACCGCGACGCACGCGATCTGATAAAGAAATGCAGCAATTGTCAAGTACATAGGCCAATCTCGCGCCGACCACAACAAGAGCTAACACCCATTACCTCACCATGGCCATTTTACAAATGGGGCATTGACATCGCGGGACCCTTTCCAGTTGCAGCAGGAGGAGTAAAGTTCCTCATCGTAGCCATAGACTACTTTACGAAGTGGATTGAAGCAAAGGCGGTGGTGAGCATCACAGGAAACCAAGTCAAACGCTTTGTCTGGGACAACATTGTCTGTCGCTTCGGACTACAGGCAGAGATCATATCAGACAACGGAAAAAAATTCACTGATAACCCATTCAAAGATTGGTGCGCGCAATTGAACATCACGCAACACTTCGCTTCAGTAAAACACCTACAAACCAATGGCTTAGTTGAGCGCGCAAACCGCAGTCTAGGGGAAGGAATAAAAGCGCGCCTTGACAGACACAAAGGAAGGTGGGTGGACGAGCTCTCGCATGTCTTATGGGCGCATAGCACCACAATCGAAACCAGTACTGGCGACACACCATTCTCCCTTGTCTACGGAACAGAAGCCGTCATACCAGCTGAGATAGGAATGCCAACTATACGAACAGCAGAGGTCAACGTCACAACGAATGACGAGGAGCGGCGCATAGACTTGGACTTACTGGAAGAAAGGCGTGAACGCGCAACCATACGCGAAGCAAAGGCTAAGGCAAAAATGAAGAAGTATTATGATGCAAAGGTCAAACACACTTCATTCAGGCCAGGAGACTTTGTATACCGCACCAACGATGCGAGCCACGCAGAAGACACATGCAAGCTCGGACCAAAATGGGAAGGACCTTACGAGGTCACTGATGCGCTCGGCAACGGTGCATACAGACTGCGCGATATGGAATGTCACGACCTAGCGCGCACTTGGAACATCTGCAATCTTAAAAGATGTTACTTTTAGGCTACGGCCATTACACAGACACCTTTGCACCCTAAGAGGTGCCCAATAAGTGTTTGTTTTTCTTTTCTTTCCTAGGAATTGTATTTTTATTTTTTCAAAAAACTTACAAGTATCAATAAAATGTTATGGTTTCTAGCTAACTCCATAGCGTAGTTCACTTTATTGCGTACATACTTATATATGTCAATATTGTTATCTTATATTTTTGCCTACATGGCGTGCATGCACTAATTAAGACCCACGAAGGCATAAAGGATGAGTAAACCTACTAATTCACTCGTTGAGTAAGAGGGTTGCAAACCCATCAACATTGGATCACGCATCCTTGCTAAGCGCCTTACTTTTGAGACATCGAGGTAAGTTTCACGTGCGCACCCCACGACGGGTACGCAAATATTAAGTACACCGTACAAGCTTAGCAAATAACGAGCCAAGACACTTGGTCAAATAATAAAACTTAGCAAACAATGCAAGTATATTTCCTAAAGTCACGCACTTAACGAGCCAAGACACTTGGTCAAATAATAAAACTTAGCAAACAATGCAAGTATATTTTTAAGTCACGCACTTAGTTAACAAAAGGGTATCTTATTCAACATTTTTTACATAAAAATTACAAGGAAAAGATACACTCCATTATTTACATAATACATATACGAAAATAGCCTACACGCTATGGCGATGCTCAGGGCTATCATCCGGGGCAGCAGAACTCCCCGCCTCTTGAAGTTTTCTCAAAATCAAAGTGTCCTTGGGAGATACGGTGGGAACACTCACAGGAACCCCATCAGACCTGGGGATGTGTGCAGCACCCACACCGCACAACACTGCCTTGCCCTGAATGCCTCTCTTCTGCGCAGCCCTCTGCGCATGACGCTCTAGAACTTCTTTCAAGGAAATTTCCCTCTCGAGGGCAAACGGGTTGAGCATGTGGCGAGGCTGTGCAAACACGGGAACCTGCAGCTGCGATTCATCCGGCTTCAGGAAGTAATCCGATTGCGCCTCTGAATCCTCCAAAAGGTTGCGCTCCAAGGTCAACCCGCCATAATTACCTTTATGGGGTTGTCTTGATCACGCTCCAACCGCGCAATATGAGGCAACTCAAGGACTTTCAACCCCTTCATCGCCTGCATCAACTCATCATACGCAGCCGCGTTGTAACCAGGTACCTCTGCCAGGTCCTTGCTCAAAAGCTTGGCTTCATGGAGATCCTCCATAGCCTGCGACTTTCCGCGCGCCACCGCACAGTGAACCACCTTCCCAAAGGCGTCCAACACCTCTTGGGACTCCAGAGTGCCCATAGCTGCCAGGCGCAGCCCGTGACTGATCAACCACCTACATCAAACAAGGACAACTTGTGTTAAGAAAATGCATAACAGCAAAATATAATAAAAAAGAAGGCTAAAAAGGAAGTACCTGCGCTCAGCAATGGTCGACATCAAATGAGGGTATAACTCCTCATCGTACTCGATGCTCAGGCCGCGCAACTTGTTCTCCTGCACCTGAACAATTTCCTCCATGCGCTCATTGAACTTGGCGATACTCACGAAGTGCTCCTCCCTCTTCTCCTCCAAGTATCTTACCGCCCAAGTCGTGTTGGCCTTGTACTGATGAAGTTGTCCGCGCGCCTGGTCTAGCTCAGCCATTGCGGTCAACTTTTCATGGGTGACCTTCTCAGTGTGCACCCTGGAGGATTCCACTTCCGCTTGCGCTTCTGCCAACTGCGCGCGGAGCATAGCTATCTCCTCATCCTTTTGGGTGAGAGTACTGCTCTCACCGACGTACCTAGTCCTCAACTGAGCCACTAGCTCAGTCTGACGTGCAGCAGTCGCAGCCAACTCATCCATCAGCTGCTGCGCAGGTACGCCCTCATCAACCTTATCTTTCCCCTCCTTGTTTTCATTCTGCGGAGAGGAAACCACATCTACGAAGACCCCATCACCCTTCGTAGCATCATCCCTACAATACATGAAGAAAATAGTTAGTACATATTACGACAAGTAATATAAATGAAACAAAACAGAAACGCAGATACTTACAGAAATGGAGAGGCCTCTGCAGCCTTCTTATCCGTGCCAGGGGCGGATGTCTCCTCCTCAGCAGACGACTCCTCATCCCCAATAAGGTAGCGTCTCCTCTTGGAGGTGCCACTGCTGCCAGCCTCTCCCTTGCGTTTCAGCTCCCGCGCTACCTCCTCAGGCTTCAATATCTCCACGCTATCAGATGATTCAGCGTGCGCCTCCTCCTCCTGCACCATCTCCACATCTGGAGCCACGCTCTGAACAGGCGTTACTTGGAGCGGCGGCGTATTTTCAGAGCCAACATCCAGCAGCACAGTCAAACGACCCTCGGTCGCCTCCAGTAGTGGTTGCTCACCCTCCCTCAGAGGGCGCACTCCCACCGTCACCTGCTTTGGCTTTTCCAGCTTCACCACAGCGAATAGATCCATCTCTGCGCACATAAACAAACAGCAAAACAGAAAGGATTAGTTACTAAATGTGCGCATATAAAAAGACTTACATATTTGAAGTAGAAGGGACGAACACCCACCCCGGCCTTCCTCATCTATGAAGGTTGGCACCTCGTCAACACCGCCGAAGTAATTGCGACTCAACCCCATGAACACCAAAAACTCCTCCGGGTAAGGGTTAATGGGTATGCGGTTGGCATCAAGAGTCTGCGCATCGGTCAGCCTATAGGAAACGGGTGCAGGGCGCCCATCCCTTGGCAAAGTATCCTGAGTATAAAACTCAAAGGGTGATGGAAAAACCACGTCATCAACCCAGAAAAAATGCTCCCTCCAATGTCTCAGGGAGTCTACCTTCTCAGTGTAACACTGAAGCGCCCCCGGGCGTTTCGCAAAGGACACCCATCCATTTGACCACGTTGTGTGGTAGAAGACACGGAACAAGGCTATGGTCGGCTCTATCACAAGTAAACGGCAGTTTACTTCAAAGTTCGACACCTTAGCCGCACCTATACAGTGCAGCTGTGAAATGTGGAGGCGATAGTGGTTGAGCAAATCGCTCAGAAAGATAGATATCGGTACGCGGTAATTCGCGTACTCGAAGAAGCGCGTGTATAATCCTATTTTCCCTTCGGGGAAATCGGCTATACACGCGTCAACATCTGGAGCCTCTGGATGCACATCCAGAGAAATGAAGTAGTCAGATGTAAACTGAGTAACATCATTCTCAGTCATCGCAGAGCGAAAATCTTCTAATTGGGCAACCATTTTTATAACCTTACTGGGAAACGCACACAAAATTACCTAATGAAACGATTACTTTCTTTGCAAAAATACGCTTTCAAGTAAGTAAGCATAGGTGGGTGTGTGTTTTACTGTGTGTTTTTGTAAAAATGGGGGCGGTGACTATTATATAGGGGGTAAAAAACCCTAGATGATGTCCACATGGATTCCACTCACAAAAATGTGTGGCTAGAACCGAAACGGTACATGCACTTTTTCCCGATTTACGAGGGACACGTGGACACAACCCCCGACTTTCGAGGTATTTCTTTGAAATATCTAGGAAACGGTACATTGCACTCTAAAAATGGGCGGCAATATTTCAATGATCTCCCGCCACGCTTACCGCTGTTGTGATTAGTCTAGCATCCGCGGCTACGAGCCGCGCACACCAGACTGGGGGGACATGATGACGTATAGTCTATATACGGGCCACGAGCCCAAATGATAAACATTACTAAGGCCCAAAGCCACCATGCGTGGGCCATTATAACTTGGGCCGCATCAATAATGGGAATAGGCTCACGTAAGCCCAAACCCAATTAAACTATACACGGTATAGATAAGGCTCATCTATCTATGGAATAGATATCCTTAACCCGGATAAGTACCACGCGTACGAAACGTAAGGAGCACGAACCCTACAAGGATTCTGCGCCTATATAAAGAATGACATAACTCTCATTCAAGGTACGATTCACAAAAACCCTAAATTCTTTACGAGAACCCTAAATCGATTACTTACTCTCACGCCGGAGTCTAATCGTGGGAGACAATCCCACGATAAGCCTAACGGTGTTGTTTACTTTCTTAGCGCGCAGGTTACAAGTGCTAAGAAGCTGATTGGTACGAGAGCAAGAGCCCATAATCAGGAACGCCCAACTTTTGTATCAACAATTAGATTGTTGTTTTGATACCGAATAACTCGAGGAATGATAGAGCCTCTTGGAGATGACGAGCTTCTATCTATTTTCATCAAAATTCATAGAGTCCACGACTGAATTTCATTCTATCAACTTTCCAAGCAATTCTTGAAAGGGTTAATGGCATGTAATAGCTACATACTTTCCCACTTGTGCCATTATCAGATACCAACCCAAAATATTACAACAATACCCATCAAACTTTATGAATTTTTTCCATTATCATACGTTTGCTTACGTGGCATGATTACCAACCGGCTACACAGGTTAACATTAAATATTATTTTTTTTATATATTTTTTTTCATCTTCTTCCTTCGATATCTGGCCAACTTCCATTAACACACGATATCCAGCAACCTGAATCTCTGGCTTGCCATTGAATATCACTCCGGCCAACCCGAAGAAACGTGTGATCCGCCTTTTCACAGATGCTAACATGATGGCTACTATGATTTAATTACTGAATCGTTTTATTTTTGGATCTAGTAGACTAATACGGAAGCAATGTGACAATGTCATTATTTTCTTTAAGAAATAACAACTGACATACGAATGGGTTTAGCAACTGATCATGGTAGTTAAATGATTTTTGAATGAAATTTGGATCTGCTATTAGCTTTTAACAAATGGGTTTTAGTAAGGTCTTGGTGGTTGTTTTTAATTGTGCTCGATTAGTATAGATTGTTATGTTATGTTTGTAGTGTAGATTTAAATTTAAGTTTTTTTGGTGGTTTTAAAAATGGCCGGAAATTAGAAACGGCCACCTGAAGAAAATGGTCGGAAAAATTGGGGAAGATGACCGGGAATGATATGGCATCTATGTGGCCGGAAGAAGTGAAGAAGATGACTGGATAATGGAACACACCGGAAAAAGATTACCAAAAAGTGGCCGGAAGAAGTGGGGAGAAGATGACCGGAATATGATTACCCAATTTTGTAGGTAAAATGATGATATCGACCCAAAAATATGAAAGTTTGTAGGGTATTGTTGTAATATTTTGGGTTGGTATATGATAATGGCACAAGTGAGAAAGTATGTAGCTATTACATGCCATTAAAGTTGCATGCATTCGCCTACAACAGTTACACATTAAGTCTCCTCCTTTGCTCAAGGATATTCTACATGCATCCCCATATATGGTCAAATTTGAATGCAATAAACCACTACACAACACCTACATGGAACTCGTAGCTCGGTCATGCTCCAATCTCCGGTACTTGAAGCTCGATTGTTATGAAAAATTTGACTTTGATTTTGATGATGATAGTTTATGTGCTGTGGCAAAAGCTTGTAGCCGTTTGCGTGCTGTTGCATTAGATGGCAGGTTACATGTTGGCGACGTCGGAGTTGATTGCCTTGTAAGATCATATCATGTAAAGACTTAGAAAGTTTGAGTTTGAGTAGATGTGCAAGGGTCACCGACGAGTCGCTAAAATCTATTAGTAATTCAAATCGTTTAGCATATTTATATTTGCGAGGTTGTCTAATCACTGATAAGGGTTTGGAGTATTTGAATAAAGGGGATTCTTTGAAGAATAATTTGAAGACACTTATTTAGGATGAATGTGATAGGATTAGTGATAATGGTATTTCTTATTTGAAACAAATGGTGAATCTAACTAATTTGAGCTTATCTAAGTGTGGCGTTAACATCACTGATTCTGGGATTTTTTATCTATCACAAATCCCAAATATTGAGGCGTTGCATTTGTCTTGGTTGATCAACGTAACAGATATTTCATTGTCACATATAGCTAGCAATTGTAAGAAACTGGAGTATATGGATTTGAGGGGTTGTGACGCAATCACTGGTGAAGGTATACGTTCTGTTTTTGCTCATCACCCAAATTGTAATATTGTTCGTGTGTCATAATATTCCTTGGAAACATGTAGAGATGGTTATTTTCGCTTGCAGAAGTCTATATACTATCCAACTCAGTAGGAGAATTAAGCAGCCATGTTAGCATCCTGTCATTAGCATTTAAATTGAGATTTTATTAGTTTTTCTACTTTAATCTGGTTTCTAGCATTCATTGACATTTGGTACTTTGGAATTGAAGTTTAGTACTTCTTAATATAAATGGGAAACTTGTTTTTGTGCTCAGGTGTGATTCCAATGTTGTTGGTAACACTTTTATACCATGATGCATATATATTGTGGCTTACGTTTATTAGCGATTGCTTTCGTTTGATATATGGACATATATATCTACTTAATTTCGAATTCGTCTGAAAGACCTTTGCGGTGACAACACCACGAACAAGCAAGTTTTTGTTTAGTTAAGCGAGTTAATTAAATGAGTAAACCAAAAATGCATTAGATACCATAGGCTGATAAGAGAATTGAACATCATTTTTTGTTTGTTTTCCAATCATGACATGAAACCATTGAGTATAATGAAATTGACTTTTTGTCTTTTAGGGGGTGTTTGTTCGTATAACTGGTTTATAACTTATTTGATTTTGATTTTATGTTTCATAAACTCACTTTTTATGGCTTGTTTTGAAATTTATCGGCTTATAAAAGTTCATTATGACTTAACAAATTGTTGACAAATATATTACATATTGTTTCATTGTTGGTCAAAATGTGTTCTTAATTAGCTTTCTTGATTTAGTTGTAGGTTTGGGCTTGGTTTACGCCATTAACTATCAATCATGAGCATAATGTATCAATAAATTTACAATAAAATGTTATTCATCACCAGCTATAGTTTGTCATTTGACCAGCTACATAAACTCAAGCAATAATTCATCATTGTTAAGTTTAAGTTCTACATCAATTTACATTTTTACCTACTTTTCAGATATATTAAAAAAAAAAAAAAAAAAAAAAAAAAAAAAAAAAAAAAAAACCCCAAGCAAGTCTACATTACTACATATATACTTCTTTCACACTACATATATACTTCTTTCACCAAAAGGAACCAATTTTCTTCATATTACCAAATTGAACCATAATGCATATAAAGCCGGCGCATTTTAATACCCAAGTGCACTTGGTGTTTGAATTAATTAAATACTAGCATTAACTATTTACCTTATCTAGCTCCACATTAAATACTTACTTGCCCCTGTCTCATCTTTTTCTCTTTGACTGTAAGCACGCATCCATCGGCTAAGATCCACCACCAAAAGATCGATTTACTTACATCAACAACATACATTGGCCAAGATCCAAGATCACACACCATTTACAATATTTGCACCAAGTGATAAAGGTGCATCCATGCGCACACACAATATTTTACAAGCTTTTGCATCCCGACGCACAACACTTATGCAGCAAGGCGCACACAATGTTTTGTTGATTTCATGTTAGGCGCACATTTGCTATGCATCAAGTGCATAAGATATTAGACATCAGGCGCACAAAGCAGATGCACCAGGATGCACACAATTTGTACTTGTTTTCAGTCATCAGATATGCCATGTGTCATAAATCTCATAGATGCTTATTTTAGATCACGTTTTAAATTTATAAATGTTTGTCTACCTATGATCTACTTATGCACTAACGGACAGAGAACCCGATCGTGTGTAGTGTAGTATTTGGTATAGCCGAAGTCGTCCCAAGAGCTAGTGGTCGGTTTCTAATCCAAGTTTTAATTGTTACGAGATTGATTTGATTTAATTAACTAATTGTAAAGAAATAAATAATTGAAATGAAAATGTGTTGTATTAATCAAGAGAGAAAGATGTGCTAACCTAGTTACTACATCAGAAAAATGATAGATGGGCCTAATAAATAGGCCTAAAAATGAACCTAATGCATTAATTACTTGTATATTTGATTAAATGTACAAGTCATTAATACATTAGGTCCATTTTTAGGCCTATTTATTAGGTCCCTATATCATATTTTATATGATGGTTCTAATATCATTAGGTTTGATTTATAGTCAACACCTAACATATAATTCCTATGATCTCAACCACGTTGTTTACGGAAGTCGTGTATCTAGTTCATAGTTATTAAAACCCCCCAACAATCTTAAAGACCAATCTAATGTCGACTATCCCACTTCTCGACATTTAAACCCACATTATCTGTGTACTAACAAGGGTTTACCTGCGCTTCTTAAGTACCCAATTAAGTATAGGTGGTAATTTGAACAACTCCTATAGTCAAGATAGATGCCATCCTATCTCAAGTAACCTACTAGACTAGTGTTCAATTGTTCACACCTACTAACTAGCTAATAGGCTCTACACTAGCCTTAGTACTACCAAAACGTGGGGCTCAATCAATAGGCATATAAGATATCCATATAACATGCTAATAGACGAAGAAATAAAGGTCAATGCATAAATAAATTCATAACTAGACTAACACTTAAACTGTTTTGTCTCTCATGTTGTAAAGTACACAAAACACAATGAAAGTAATCCGGATAATTAAACATTGAGTTCGATACAAATACCTGATGAATTGCTAAATCTAATAATGAATTCAAGTGAATTCTCCCTTGAAAAGTAGTTTAGAACTGCTGAAAATCGCTTTGAGTGGAACCCTAAACGTCCGTCAATTGTTGTGTGAAGTGGAGATCTCAAAAATGGAGATTTAGGGCTTATATTTAAGGCTTGACACAACTACGGCATTGCCATAAGTAATGGGTTACGCCGTAGTCTCCTTCATGCACATTGCATCTTTAGTTGTATAATTACGGCGTAACCATGAAGTGAAGGTTATGCCGTATTCATCTCGTTAATTATTGGTCCAAAAGCTGCGTCATAACCTTATTTAAGTGGTTATGGCACAACTATCATGTCAGCAAAATCTTAAGTCTCAATGAGTGTTTACAGCGTATCTTTGTCGTCTTGGTTACTCCATAACTTTTGGTGAGTTGACTTGATCATGTAATGTAGCAATGAGGACTACGGCGTAAGTTGTACGACTCACTTCGACATAGGTATTCTCTGATCCAGCTAGTTTTGCACATTTCTTTGAGTTTCCTTTCCAATTTCGCATCTTTCCGTTCTAATGCTCAAATATTACCTAAAACGAAATATGAAACTTTTAGAGCACATATTCTTAAGAAAACATGATAATTAGAGCATATACAAGGGAAATTGATACTAAAATATTCATGTTATTTGATGTTATCACTAACGGATACTATTCGAAAGTTCATTTTGATAAAGTGGATGTGCACAGTTCATTTGGTTATCTAGTATCATAGTGTCTGTTGTGATAATGATTTTGATTATCCGAATATTTGAGGATCAAATAAGATGTTTTGTTACACCTGACTACCAAATACTTTTAGGCCATCGATTGTTACTTGATTCTACCTTCCACCATCATTACAAACACCTTTCCCAGAGAAAATGAATTGTTGACAACTTCCTCGCTCAATCAAAGCCGTCAGACATAAACCGAAATTTTAAAATGAAGCCTTAAAAAAATTTTATGACACTAAAAGAAATACTTCCATATCCATGAAACTTTTTATAATTTCTTTAATGTAAATTTATCTTTTTAATAACGGTGAAATTAAAATAAAATAAAAACTAGAAAGTAGCTAGAACTATTTTTTTATTTTTACAAGAGATCGACTATTAGAAGCATCAATTGGATCAAGGATCCAAACACTCGATCCGGTTTCAATAAAATCGTTATTCCCAATAGAATAATCAAGAGAAAAACAAAATTTTAATTTCGTCTTCAAGATATCTTTCCTGGAAAGACTCATGTCAAAACAAAGTTTATTCTTGTACCGCCAAATAATCCAAGTCGTTGATTTAATGATTTGCATCAAACAATTCTTTAGTCAATTAAGCTTTTATAGTCGATTTTTGTGTCTGCCCTTTAATAAAATTTTGAGGTCTCGTAACTATTAAGGCCTAAGGCCATTACTTTATTAATTTTATGGTTGAGATGGTCCTAGCTCAAATCACTTTTATAGTCGGTTTTTGTGTCTAGCCTTAGATAAAATATTGAGGCGTTATAACTATTAAGGCTTAAAGCCATTATTTCACTGATCTTATTACATATAATGAGTTTCATTTTAGATACAAAAGAATTCTTGATGCGAAACAAAAAAGAAGAAAACTAGAAGGGTATATCTTTTTTGAAAAATTAATTTACTAATGTATGGAAACATGAGTAGAAAAAGGTAAGAGTAAATTACACCGTTCGTCCCTGTGGTTTGCCCAAAATAACACCGCAAGTCCCTCGGTTTTTATTTTGCATCATGAGTCCTTATAATGAAGTTTGGTAACACCATCAGTCCCTATGACTAACAATCGTTAGCTTTCTCCGTTAACTCCCCACATGTGCCTTCCATGTGAGGGTATAATCATCCGTTTTTGCATGTTTTCGTCTGTTTTTACACGTTTTCGTCTGTATTTACATGGTTTCGTCGCTTTTTACATATTTTTGTTCGTTTTTACACGTTTTCGGTTATTTTTGCACGTTTCCGTCTGTTTTTTGACGTTTTTGTTCGTTTTTAAACGTTTTCATCCATTTTTGCATATTTTCGTCCGTTTTTCTCTGTTTTTGCATGTTTCTTTCTGCTCTTTCATGTTTTCGTTCGTTTTTACACGTTTTCGTCCGTTTTGGCACGTTTTCTATCACTTTTACATGTTTTCGCCTGTTTTTGCACGTTTTCGTCCGTTTTTGCATGTTTCCATATGTTTTACACGTTTTCGTCCGTTTCACACGTATTCATCTGTCTTTAAACGTTGTCGTCCGTTTTTGCATGTTTTCGCCTGTTTTTACACGTTTTCGTTCATTTTTGCACGTTTTCGTTCGTTTTTGCATGTTTAATCCGCTTTTGCATGTGTTCATCTATTTTTACATGTTTTCTTCTGTGTAAAAATAGATGAAAACGTGAAAAACAAATTGACTCGTGTAAAAATGGATGAAATCGTGTAAAATGGATGAATACGTGTAAAAAAGGACTAAAACGTACATAAACGGACGAAACGTGTATAAAACAGACGAAAACATGAAAAAATGGACGAAACGTGTCAAACCAGACGAAAACATGTAAAACTAGATGAAAACATGTAAAACCAAATGAAAACGTGAAAAAACAAAAGAAAACGTGTAAAAATGGACAAAAACGTGCAAAAATGGACGAAAACTTGCAAAAACGGACGAAAATGTGTAAATTAGACGAAAACGTGCAAATAAAGGATGGAAACATGCAAAAACGGACGAAAACGTGCAAAAACGAACAGAAACGTGTAAAAAAGAACGAAATTATGCAAAAACGGATGAAAACATGCAAAAAAGGACGAAAATGTGTAAAAACGGACGAAAACGTGTAAAAATAGACGAAAAGTGTGAAACGAACAAAAACTTGTAAAAACGGACGAAAATGTGTAAATTAGACGAAAACGTGCAAATAAAGGACGGAAACATGCAAAAACGGACGAAAACGTGCAAAAACGAACAGAAACGTGTAAAAAGAACGAAATTATGCAAAAACGGATGAAAACATGCAAAAAAAGGACGAAAACGTGTAAAAACGGACGAAAACGTGTAAAAATAGACGAAAAGTGTGAAACGAACTAAAACTTGTAAAATTGACGAAAACGTGTATAAACAGACGAAAACGTGCAAAAACGGACGATTATACCCTCACATGGAAGGCACACGTGGGGAGTTAACGGAGAAAGTTAATGATCGTTAGAGATAGGGACTGATGGTGATACCAAACTTCATTATAAGGACTCATGATGCAAAAATAAAAACCAAGGGACTTGTGGTGTTATTTTGGGCAAACCACAGAGACGAACGGTGTAATTTACTCAAAAGGTAATATTGTAAAAGTTGCTTGACTAAACTTGGATTGCAAGCTATATCGTGTGTTGTAATTCTAATATAAATACAGGATACTTGACCCACTATATCCGATCATGAAAACCAAGCAAGAAACCCTAGAAGCTGTTCTCGAAAGAAGCTGATCATCAGTAAGTGATAGTATAAGTATACTCAGTTGTATTAGTATTGCACATATTTTAACAATGTCTAATATAATTACTTGTAAAGCTTTGCGTTTAAACTTGTGATTAAGTTCCTTGATGCGAAATACTTATACTATAGCAAACAGCTAAATGTTTTTTACGTCAATCATTCTATCTAATCTCAGTGTATAACGTTGTTCACGTAGCTCAAAAGTTTAAGCTTTTAATTAATTAGTCATTAAACAAAATAATATGATAATTACTTAATAGATTAACGATTTATACTAGGTGCAATTCGTTCTTTAATGTCATTAGGAATTAGTCCGAGTTTTATCAACCTTGTTTAATTTGTTGAATTAATACCAGATACCTCCTTGAGAGTAATGGAGTCACTTGGAGATGACGAGCTTCTATCAATATTCGAAAAAATTAACAAAATTCGTGACCGAATTTCATTCTGTCGAGTTTCCAAGCAATTTTTGAGAGTTGCATGCATTCGCCTAAAATGGTTTCGCATTTTGTCTCCTCATTTGCTCAAGGATATTCTACATGCATCCCCAAATATGGTCAAATTTGAATGCAATAAACCACTATCAAACACCTACATGGAACTCGTAGCTCGATCATGCCCCAATCTTAAGGGGTTGTGGCTCACTTCGGAAGGTGACTTTCAGTTTGATTTTGATGATGATGGTTTATGTGCTGTGGCAAAAGCTTGTAGCAGGTTGTCCGTTGTTAAATTAGATGGTAGGCTACATGTTGGCGACGTTGGAGTTGATTGCCTGGTAAGATCATGTAAAGACTTAAGTACTTTATATTTGAGTAGATGTGCAAGAGTCACCGACGAGTTGCTAAAATCTTTTAGAGAATCAAATAGCTTACAAAAGTTGTATTTGGAAGGTTGTTTAATTAGTGATATGGGTTTGGAGTATATGGCAAAAGGGGATTTGGAGAATAATTTGATGTCTCTCTCTTTGGATGAATGTGATACTGGTATTTCTTACATGAAACAAATGGTTAATCTAACTCATTTGAGCTTGTCTAAGTGTGGGGTAAACATAACTGGTTCTGGGATTTTGACTCTATCACAAATCATCCCAAATATTGAGGTGTTGTGTTTGTCTTCGTTGATCAACATAACGGATATTTCAATATCTCAAATTGCTAGCAACTGTAAGAAACTGAAACATATTGATTTGACGGGTTGCCAAGATATTACTAGTACAGGTGTACGCTGTTTTGCTCATCACCAAACACTGGCATCCCTTCTTATGTCATCGTGTTACAAATTTTTTTGGGAAGATGTGGAGTCAGTTGCTTCGACTTGCAGAAATCTAATATATATTGAGCTCAGTAGGAGAATAAAGAGGCCCATGCCAAACGCAGCTTTGCAAACGTTATTCATTCAACACAAACGGATTACAATAAGGTGGCATTATTGAACAAATAGACAATCAATCTTTATATCAACATTTCCTGCTTTATTTTTCAAGGCAATGAAGCCATATTAGCATACTATGTCATTAGCATTTTAGTTAGGATTCATATGTTTTTTTTTTCTTTTGGTTTCTTCCATTCAGAGGACATTTGGGCATTTTCTTATTATAGATATTACTTCTTCTTCTTCATTTTTTTTTTTTTTTTTTTTTTTTAATTTTTTAAATATGAATTGAGAAACATATTATGTATGCTTGATGAATGCTCCTCTAAAGTTGGGTAAGGTCTAAAACCATGATGCAAATATGTTTTGGCTACTTATAACTGTTTACTTAGTATAATTTTACTATATACTCCAACTATTTTCGTATTATTTTATTCTAAACCGTAATACCACTTTTAAGATTACAGTAAAACCATAACTATAGTAAAAAGGTGAACGCATTAAAAAGTTCACATAGCTAAAAGTCATATATAGCACATTTTAAGTTCGTTTGTTCCGTTGTGGGGTTTGTGAGTTTGTCCTTAATTAGCATATATATGTTGCACCTTGGTTACTTTGAAAACGCCGAAACCATATTATTCACCTAGCTTATGGCGATGTCAAATCTGAAATCTCGGGTGATTATTTATTGCTCCATATCCATATGTACCGTAACGTATCATTGAATCACTAGTCATTGGTCTCCTCTGATTAGCGATACCGAATTTACTATATATCGCATGTGATGGTATAAGTATATTAATATATACAGTAGTTAGAAGTTGAACGGGTTAAAAGGGTCGTACAGATCAAATTGGGTTAAAAGTCATACAAATTAAGCACGTTTTGGCTTTATGCAGATGTTCCGGAATTGCGTCATGGTTTGATCCAGAATTTAATTGTTTGATTGGTCTGTTCATTGCGGGACAAAGTATTTCATTCATGGTGTCAGCTTGGTCTCTTTGGAAAATGGCTTAGCCATATTGTTCACCCTCACGGAATCTGATCTCTTTGCTGAGATTATGTATTGTTCGTGTGCGCTCGTGAGACTGAATCCTTTCTTGCTTATCTTTCGGTTCTGTTTTAGCTATGTTTGCATTGTTTATATTCTTTAGGCAATAAAAACATATCATGCTGGTTTAACATATATAAGTCATTCGAAATAATATTATGTAATAGTGTCTTGGAAAAAGAAATAATAGTAAGTTTTGATTTAAAGTGTAACTTGTTGGGCCTAAGTGTGTTACTGATAAAAACAAATGGCACGTAACTCAAAACAAATTGGGCCTAATAGATTACCAATATACTATGACTAAAAGTGAAATCTTTTATTGCCCGGATATAATAAAACCCTAGATGTTACTCAAGAAGAAAATGAGGTTTTGTCTATTGAGGTAATAATCAAATTACAGTAAATGATTCAAAGTATTTTCAGTGTTTAATTAGTATTGTATATATTTTAACAATGATTCTACTTGTAGAGCTTATCTGCGTTTAAAATGTATGTTATGTGGGTGATTATGGTTTACCACTTATAAGAAACTCAACGTATCAACTACGGCATATTAAGCTAATCACCCCCATTAAGCTAATCGAAACACCTTATAGTAGGATGATTTGCTACTTTAGGGTACATAGTTTTATTAAGGATGAAAGAAGATATATATAGCTAGTCGGCGATTGAACCAAGTACCGTCTAGTTAAGGACGTCTTGGCGGTCAATCTAAGCTAATTGATTTTTTATTTTATTTTTTTGCATATGTAGCATGTTTTATTGAAAAAGTTTGTGTACAACATTTTGGCATATTTAATCAGTTCATAGAGAGTTGGTCTAGCTAATAAATAATGTTTTTTTTTTTTTTTTTTTTTTTTGAACTTATAAATAATGGATTTCTTTATTTTATTTACGGTGCAAATATTTCTTTAGTTTAATTTTATTTTTTATCTTATTTTTTTGTTAAAGAATTTTCCCGGTAAAATATACTTATTACTTTAAAAAAAAACAATTAAGTGTGACGGATTAGTGTGAATCCCACATCTCACCCCAAACGGGCACACACAAAGCTCCTACATAGCTTAAAGCGCACAACCTATAGCATAAGAATGGTATGTCATACTTATGCATTTAAAAAAAAAAAAAAAAAAAAAAAAAAAAAAAAAAAAAAAAAAAAAAATCTATCTAATTTGACCACAAAGATGAATATCATATGCATTAGAATACGTCATTTGAGCACTAGTCAAACCATACTCATCAAAGTCGTCATCATCATAAGGATCATAGCTATCATCTTTCCACTGCTCATATAAGCTCTTCGTATCGGTTCTAGTGCCACTTTTAGAACCATCAAATGCCATGTAACTAGGAGTTTCATTGTGAAGCTCCAAAACTTAATCATCATCAATATCACTTTCAAATATTGAGCTTCTAATAACATCCTTATTCATCCATTTCTTATTGTTCGTTTTAAAAACATTATCTTCATTCGTAAGAGCATCAAATGAGTACTTTAAAGAGACAAGATTAGCATCTTCCTTAAATGTGTTTTTATTAATTGCATGAGGCTTGCTAGATGTATCTATATTACCTATTTGTTTTGGTGCCAAAACCTCAGCCGAATCAGGCTCCTTGGAGCTACTTGGTTGTGATGTGGAAGCCACATCATCTCCCTTACTAGGTTTACTGACTGGATGGTAATAGAAGTTAGGCTTAGGTTTATTCAACTGGACCCCATCAATATGTTTAGCTTTAGGCTGTTGCTTACCTTTCCCATTTTTACATGTAACCTCTACAAACCCGTCAACCTTGACAACATTCTACTCCACGACCCTAACCTTCTTGTGTCATCGATCATCAATCAGATCAAATATCTTACAAGTTTCACATCGAGGAGGTTGCCATATTCAACGCCAATAGTTTCCAAAGAATGTCCCGACCCATTTTGAAATGGGATTGCCACGATAACAGATTCCTCAAGAGCCCTAGTAGCCGAAACCTCAATAAGAGCCCATGCATACGAACTACGCCCCAAGTATTAAGACACATTGAACTCGTATAAGCATCGAGCATTACTGATCGACAAATTTGAGTAGTGATTAAACTAAGACCAACTTCTAAAAATGCAACAATATAGACATTGTGGAGGTTTACCCAAAGAGGAGCCGTTGTAATTTCATCATCTTTAAGTCTAGAATTGGGAGTCCAAATGTTTAAGATAATTGGAACCAAACGAATCAGCTATGAGCCATTTTCAAGAACTTGTTCCATACCCTCCTTAGTAGCAAACTGGAAGAAAAATAAACCATTTTCAACATAACTTGTTCAAGACCAAACTTCGCCAAGTGTTTTTAACGTAATTCTCAATAATAAGAAAAGCAAGTCGTTTCCCAATAAAGTACCCATACAACGTATTACCAAATCGATCACAAACCTCATTAACAGCTTCCAAAGGGATAGACACATTTGCACCATCAACACTCTCCCCATTACACAATTTAGAAATTTGAATTATCTTTTTTAGAGTGTTTTTTTTAAACATGAAAGCATATGAAGTAGACTTAAAACCTTCATTACTTGAAATAGCTTTTGATCAATATCCATGCCCTCCACCAGATTCCTCACAACCTCATCAGTAGGTTTTTCCAGCACCGAATCTCCACTAAACTGCTCATAAGCTTGTTCATCCCCACATCAATATCAACAGGAGGAGATTAAAACACTACCTTCCTACGATTCTTCATATTAGTTTTATTCACATTAGAATTCTTCTGACTATCCTCCCCACCACCATTAACATTTCCCAAATTAGTACCCAAATTGTTCAAATCGGCATGCACAGCAGGATCAACCCATTACCCGAATTACCCACATTACCACTGTCACTTACATTACTAAATGTATTGACACCCTTTTTCTGGTTAACGCCTCTCCCGCCCGAACTCAAAAACCCACGTTCCATACTACACTACATACAGACAACCACAGACACCCTTTTATCAAAGATCAGTAAAATGAAAACCCTAGAAAATTAGGGTTTAAGATCTAGTATATCACAACAATCAACCTTGTTGGATTACCGCAGACATCCTAAAGATCAATAATTAAATAACTTGATGAGTCAAAAAAGCAAATCGAAACATTAAAAAATAATAATGATAGAAACCCTAATCAAAGCATAAAACGGTACAGAATTGTTGATAATCTTGATTAGAACGTTAATTAGAATCAAGACAAATCAATTTGTAATCGATTTTGCTAGAATAAGGACAATCGAATAGTTAGAGGAGTTAGGGTTTCAGGTCGCCAATATCTCTAGAGGGGGTGGGAGTTTTTTTAATGTAATTTTCTTTTAATATTTCTTTTATTTCTTAAGGTAAATAATTAGTTTGAGTTTTATAAAGTCTGTTTGTTATCTTGATACCAGATAAGCTAGATAACCTGCTAAGAAATAATGGAGTCACTTCGAGATGACGAGCTTCTATCCATATTCGACAAAATTGACAATGTTCGTGACCGAATGTCATTCTATCAAGTTTCCAAGCAATTCTTGAGAGTTGCATGTACTGGTCTATGGGAGTTACACATCATCAAGTATCTAGATCTGCTTAAGGATGTTTTAACCATATCCCCAAATATGGTCAGATTTACATGTTTTAAACCACTACCAAACGCCTCCATGGAACTCCTAGCTCGATCATGCCCTAATCTGCGACACTTGAAGCTGGTCTATTTTTCTAACATAAGTGACTTTGACTTTGATGATGATGGTTTATGTGCAGTGGCGAAAGCTTGTAGCCATTTGTCCACTGTTGAATTTTATGGTAGGTTACATATTGGCGATGTTGGAGTTGATTGCAAAATAAGATCATGTAAAGACTTAAGAACTTTGAGCTTGAGGAGATGTGCAAGAGTCACCGACGAGTCACTAAAATTTATTGGAGAATTAAATAGCTTACAAAAGTTGGATTTGGGAGGTTGTTTAATTAGTGATCTGGGTTTAGAGTGTGAAAAAGGTATCTCAAACTAAACTTAACCAGACTCTAATAGAATCCAGAAGATAAACACGCAAAGTATTGATCTTTATTGAATGATTGACAATAGTCGAATGATTACAGCTTTGAGGTTTGAATATCAATGAGATACACAAGCCTATTTATTATGAGAATGATTACAATGAGAGTGATTACACGAATGTAGATAATAGGGTTGATGTAAGGTGATGAAGAGATGAAATCCTCTCCGTTATTCTTGTGTGTTTTTTTTCGTGTCTGACATCAAAGGGGAGAGATCCTTTTATAGCAAGGAGAATGAGGCCTTTCCATGTTTGATCCCGTGATCACAGCAATCAAGCAATAACTGTCCAAGATTCTTTCCAAGTTAGGCACAATTACTCCCTTGATCTCAGCAATCATGATAATCCCAGTTCAAAGTAATTTCCAGACTTGACATAACCAACCCCTGCAATAACACTAATCATACAAAAAGCAAAAAACATAAAGGAGAAACTTAAACTGTGTATTTCAATATGCCTCCTCAGTTTAAGTTTTGAACAGATCAAGCATGCCCATTTTGCCCAGAAGAAAATTATGTTGATCTGCAGCTAAACCTTTGGTTAGGATATCTGCTGTGTTGTTTGCAGATTCAATTTTTAAAGGTTTTATGATTCCTTCAATTATTTTATCCCTGATAAAGTGGAGATCAATTTCAAAATGTTTGGTCCTGTCATGAAAGACAGGATTAGAAGCAATTTGTATGGCAGCTTTATTGTCACAATACATTGTGATAGGTTTGGCGGTTTTGATGTTTAAATCTTGCAGAAGATTGGTTAGCCAGATTACCTCACATGTTGCAGAAGCAAGAGCTCTATACTCTGCTTCTGCAGAGGATCTAGAGACCACAGTCTGCTTTTTGCTTTTCCAGGAGACAAGGGAATTGCCTAAGAATATGGCAAATCCTGTAATAGATCTCCTTGTGCTTCTGCACTTAGCCCAGTCAGAGTCAGAATAACTGCAGAAATTCATGTTTGAGCCTTTTGAGATCAAGATCCCTTTGCCAGGTGCCTGCTTCAGGTACCTTAGGATCCTTAGGCCAAGTTTTAGATGGGACTCAAGGGGAGAGTGCATGAACTGACTCAAGAAATGGACTGCATAGGAGATGTCAGGCCTGGTGTGAGTGAGATAGATGAGTTTTCCAAGAAGTTTTTGATATTCAGTTATGTTCTTTAGGGGCTTATCCTTCTTGTTTGTGGGTTTGTCACTAATAATCAATTTTGATTCAATTGGTGTTTGATATGGTTTGCAAGCTAAAAGCCCATATTCAGCAAGAAGCTCAAGACAATATTTTCTTTGGGAAAGGCAGATGCCTCTCTTTCATTTTCCAAGACTTCAATCCCTAAGAAGTATTTCAGTTTACCCAAGTCTTTAATTTGGAAGTTTGTTTTGAGAAAGTTTTTAACTTTGTTTACTTCATCCAAGTTACTTCCTGTGACCACAATGTCATCAACATAGACCAGAAGTCCAACAAAGTGGTTGTTTTCAGTTTTGACAAATAAAGAGTAATCACTCTTACTTTGTTTAAATCCATTCTTTATTAATGTTTGACAAAGCTTTTCATTCCATTTTCTTGGTGCCTGTTTGAGACCGTATAAAGATTTTTTGAGTTTGCAAACTCTTTGATCATTGACAGAGAAATATCCCGGGGGAAGTGTCATATATACCTCCTCAGTTAGATTGACATAGAGGAAGGCATTGTTGACATCCAATTGAAACAGTGGCCATCCGTTATTAACAGCAAGGCTAATAAGGCATCTAACTGTAACAATTTTGACCACGGGAGAAAAAGTCTCATCATAGTCAACTCCTTCTCTTTGGTTGTTCCCTTTTGCTACCAATCGGGCTTTATATCTTTCAATGTCACCATTAGACAGATATTTGATTTTGTAAATCCATTTGGACCCTATGGCCTTTCTGCCAGGTGGTAATTCAATGATTTCCCATGTTTCATTTCTATTAAGGGCCTCCATTTCATTATTCATGGCAATGATCCATTCTTTATATTTTCATGCTTCATGAAATGTGTTTGGTTCAAAGGATTTGTTGAGATTTGTAGAAAAACAGTAGTTATCTTTACTTAATTTAGAGTAATTGACAACTTTGTCTATACCATATTTGACTTTACCATCAAGAACAAAATCAGAAAGTTTGGTAGGAAGTTTAGAAGCTCTTCCAGATCTCCTTTAAGTTATGGGCTCAGGATCAACATTAGGAATGTTGGAGCCATTACCCTCAGAAGTGGAATTAGATTCCACTATGTTGTGATCAATAGGGAAAGTGGTGACTAGTTCATCCAGGGTTACTCCAGATTCAATATTAAGTGATTCTGTGCCATCCACATTATGTGTTGCACCAGAATCAAGTGATATATAATCACTGGACTCCGTGCCATCAGCATGTGGAGATTCATCACCACTGTCCTGATCATTTTGTGCCTCTGAGTCATCATTGGGTAGGAGATTTGAAGAGCATTTGACATAGGGACTGTCAAAAAAATTGAAGTGATTTGTTTCAGAAGTGGGTTTTGAGAAGGTTTTTTGGTTTTCTTTCATCTTTAAAGGAAAAATATTTTCATAAAACTTGACATCCCTTGAGTATAAAATACTTTTGTTTTGCAAGTTAAGTAACTTGTAGCCCTTTTTGTGTTTGAGTAACCAACAAAAATACATTTTTCAGATCTTTTTGAAAATTTGTCTTTTCGGATAAAATAGTAGCAAAACAGAGGCATCCAAATGATCTTAAGTGACTTACGTCTGGTTCATTTCCAAATATGAGTTCAAAAGGAGATTTTCCTTTAAGCACAGAAGAGGGCAGTCTATTGATAAGATAAGTGGCAGTAAGTATGCATTCAGTCCACATGTTGAGGGGAATTCCTGCCTGAAAAAGAAGAGATCTTGCCACATTTAGTAAATGTCTGTGTTTTCGTTCTGCTATGCCATTTTGTTGAGGTGTGTATGCAATAGTGGTTTGATGAATGATTCCATGCAGTTTGAAATATGTGGACAGATTATTGTTAACAAATTCAGTGCCGTTGTCACTTCTGAAAATTTTGATGGTTTTGTTGAATTGGTTTTTTAGGTAATTATGAAACTCAATGATATAAGTAGTAGCTTCATTTTTGGTTTTTAATAAATAAACCCAAACTGCTCTGGAATAGTCATCAACCACGGTGAGGAAATATTTGAAGCCTTCACGGCTAGTGATTTTGTAAGGTCCCCACACATCAAGGTGAATCAAGTCACCAACAGATGTGCTTTTGTGGTCACTGAGAGGGAAAGGTTCCCTGGTTTGTTTGGAGTAGTGACAGATGTCACATGGAGAGGGATCGAGATCTCCTTTAAAGTCAATTTTGTGTTTAAGGGCTTTAAGAACTTGGTTAGAGGGATGACCAAGTCTATTGTGCCACAAAGAATTTGAGTAACAGCTGATGATGTTGTTACTTGTGATAAAATTATTTGTATTAGTGAAGTCAAGGAAGTACAGACCTTCTCTTTGACTACCAGTCCCAGAGTTTTCTGATGCTGCAAGTCCTGAATGTAACATTTGTGTTCATCAAAACCGATGAAAAGTTTACTATCTCTTGCCAGTTTATGGACTGACAGAAGATTGACTGTGTATTCAGGAACATATAGAACAACGTATAGAATGATTTTATCACTTAGTCTTAGATTTCCAACTTTCTGAATGTAGGCGGTAGTGCCATTAGGATGATCAATTTGAAGTTTTAAATCAGATATGTCCATTATGTTTTTCAAGTTTGTCCTCTGATGTAACCATGTGTTGGTTAGCACCAGAGTCAATGATCCATCCTTTGTCTGTTTTAAAGATTTTAAAAGAGGTGTTTCCACAAAAGTAATTACCTCCCATATGGGTGTGCACATTGTTGGAAGCCTTAGAGTTGTTTAAGAGGTTTATCAACTGCTGAATCTGTTCAGTGGATAAAGTAGCACCAGAAGGTGGTGAAGTGCTGGAAGTAGAGGTAGGAACCTCTACAGATGCATTATTACTGGAATATGTATTAGTGTTCTTTTGATTAGCCCATTTCTTTTTTATGTGATCAGGATAACCAACAATTTTATAACACTTTTCAATTGTGTGTCCAGGAAGACCACACTTAGGATTTGAGCATATTATATTAGAATTTCTTTCATTCTTTTTGTTGTTATGCCCCTTATTATTGTTAGTATCATTATAACTTCTAGCAACAAAGGCAGAGGCATGATGCTTATTTCTAGCAACAAATGAGGAGCCTCTATGAGATTCCTCTCTGGAAATAACAGAGAAAGCAGTTTTCACATCAGGTATAGGGTCCCTGGTTAGAATATTACTTCTCAATGGTAAGTACAATTCATCTAGCCCCATTAGAAATTGCATGAGTTTTAAAAGATTTTTATGTGCTTTAAAATCTTTTGTTGCATCACAAGTACATGTAGGTAGTTTAACTAAAGCATCAAACTGTTTCCAGAGTGAGTTTAGTTTGTGATAGTAGTCAGAAATAGAGGAGCCATTTTGACTTAAAGTGTTGATTTGGTGGTGAAGATCAAAAGTGACAGATCCATTGACCTTATCATAAGTTTCTTTAAGTTCATCCCATACTTCAGATGGAATTTTAGAAAAAATTTGACCAAGATATAGTTCCTCTGAAATTGAAGCAAGTAACCATCCCAACACTACTGAATTGCACATTTCCCATTGATTAGCCAAGGACCTATCAGTTGGTTTTTTACATTTACCATCAATAAATCCCAGTTTGTTTTTTGAGTGCAAAGCAAGAGTCATGGCATGACTCCAGACATTATAGTTATCAGTTCCAGTTAGTTTTAGGTTGATTAAAGGAGTGCTACTAGCATCAGTAGGATGAAGGTAAAGTTCATCCCCAAAAATCAGTTTACTTGCTAAAGTAGCACTCGTACCAACCCCACTAGGTGGGGCATCATCAGAAATGATTACAAAGAAGTTTACCTTTTAAAAAAAACCAACTGATAATTTCAAGCACACAAAGTGGATCCTGATTTTACCAAGACCAGGTGAGAGAAACGATCTTACAGTGGTGTATAAGCAGCGGAATGTATAATAACGCCTCTCAATTGAGGCAAACAAGCGTGGACAGGAAACCCCCAAAAAATTAGGGTTCTTGACAAAACCCTAATTTTTCCAATCTCAGCAATTGACCACACCAGATAGTAATTAGACGTATTCCCAAGCCTTAGATTGATTTAGGAACACTTCGGACAAGAAACCCCTAACTTAATTGAGTCGGATTCTGACCACGATAGTAGTCAGAGTGATGTCTCTGATGCCATGTGAAAAAGGTATCTCAAACTAAACTTAACCAGAATCTAATAGAATCCAGAAGATAAACACACAAAGTATTGATCTTTATCGAATGATTGACAATAGTCGAATGATTACAGCTTTGAGGTTTGAATATCAATGAGATACACAAGCCTATTTATTATGAGAATGATTACAATGAGAGTGATTACACGAATGTAGATAATAGGGTTGATGTAAGGTGATGAAGAGATGAAATCCTCTCCGTTATTCTTGTGTGTTTTTTTTTCGTCTCTGACATCAAAGGGGAGAGATCCTTTTATAGCAAGGAGAATGAGGCCTTTCCATGTTTGATCCCGTGATCACAGCAATCAAGCAATAACTGTCCAAGATTCTTTCCAAGTTAGGCACAATTACTCCCTTGATCTCAGCAATCATGATAATCCCAGTCCAAAGTAATTTCCAGACTTGACATAACCAACCCCTGCAATAACACTAATCATACAATAAGCAAAAAACATAAAGGAGAAACTTAAACTGTGTATTTCAATATAGAGTATATGACAAAAGGGGATTTGAAGAATAGTTTGATCATGCTCTATTTGGATGAATGTGATAAGATAAGTGATATTGGTATTTGTCACTTGAAACAAATGGTAAATCTTACTCATTTGAGCTTGTATAAGTGTGGGGTTAACATCACTGATTCTGGGATTTTGGCTCTATCATCACAAATCCCAAATATTAAGTGGTTGAGGTTGCCTTGGTTGATCAACGTAACGGATATTTCATTATCTCAAATAGCTAGCAACTGTAAGAAACTGAAGTATATTAAATTGACGGGTTGTAAGGATATTACCGGTAAAGGTGTACGTTGTTTTGCTCATCACCCGACACTCAAATGTCTTGATATGTCCGAGTGTTATAATATTGTTTGGGAAGATGTGGAGTCAATTGCTTCGACTTGCAGAAATTTAAAAGAACTTGAGCTCAGTAGGAGAATGCAAACGCCCATGCCAAAAGATGGTTCGCGAAAGTTTTTTGTCCAGGGAAAACGGTTGAAAATATGGTGGTTTTATTGAACTAATTAAAAGGATAATCAATCTAATTTATATCAACCTTTCCAGCTTTATATTTAAGGCAAAGAAGCAATATCAGCATTATGTCATTAGCATTTTAGTTGGGACTTTATATGTATTTTCTTTTGGTTTCTAGCATTTGTTTGACATTTGGCTACTTTCTTATCATAGATTATTACTGATTTTCTATAAATATGAATTGAAAAACATATTATGTCTTCTTGATTAAGGCTCCTCTCAAGTTGATTAAGGCCTAACACCAACTTGTAAGATTACGGTAAAACCATAAATATAGTTAGAAGTAGAACGAGTTAAAAGTCTGTAACACCCCCAAAATTTGGTACAGCGGAAGACTCAACAAGCTTTCGGGGTGCTACGGGGATTGGTATCCAAACACAAGACATAAAAGAACGAGATAAAGTAAACATAGTAAAGTACAACCACACGAGGTTTTAAAGTTTACATTATCCCAAAATCATTCAGAGTCAGGCCCAAAAGAAAATAAATATAGGTCCACAATAGTTATCAGAGTTTTAGAAAATATAGATCCGTAGCCAGTGCCAAATGCCAAGCCTCCAATCCCAAGCATCCGCAGAGCATCACTTAATTACCTGAGAAAACGTGCTAAAAGTCAGCTTTCGCTGGTGAGATCATAGGTTTAGATTCTTAATTCAATATAGTGGACATACACGCAAAACGCTTGCTAGCTAGACTAGGGCTCAATCCTCCAACCAAAAATAATCCAACCAAAATAATCCAACCAAATCAAATCATCCCTATAGGTGCACGCTATAGCTCAAATCAATCCAATCAATAGCTTACCTAGCTCAAGTCTAGGCCTCGCTCTATAATCAATCCAATAGCTTACCTAGTTCGGGGACTAGGCCGCGCTCATCAACCAATTCAATAGCTTACCTAGATCTAGTCTAGGCCTCGCTCTATAACCAAATCAAATAGCTTACCTAGTTCGGGGACTAGGCCTCGCTCAATAACCAAATCAAATAGCTTACCTAGTTCGGGGACTAGGCCTCGCTCGATAACCGAATCAATAGCTTACCTAAATCAAGTCTAGGCCTCGCTCAATAACCGAATCAATAGCTTACCTAGATCTAGTCTAGGCCTCGCTCAATAACCGAATCAATAGCTTACCTAGATCTAGTCTAGGCCTCGCTCTACCTAGTTCTATAAGCATAGCAAGTTTTGAAATAAAAAAAAAAAACGATAATAGTCCACATAAAACATTTGCACGTTTCTCACCCCAAGTATTGAAAACAAAGTTCAAGAGTAAAAAGTGGGGCTATGACTCACCTCAAGTCCAGAAATCCTCAAAAGAAACGATAGAAGAAAGACGTAAGTAATCTCAAGCAACTCACGTAACGGCGACTACAGACTCGGCACTTCCTAACAATATCAAACTCGTTCAGAAAACATTTCCTCAAAATCAAATATTCCCATTCCCATACGTATTCCATTTTACTTTCCAAAATTATCCATTTCTCGAATTAACTTCATGTTCATTTGAAATTCGACGTTTGGTATCCATACGGGTGGAGGGTCGATACAGCACAAACCAAAAGCTCAACAAAGAACATAATAAGACAACTATAGGTCTAATGTTAGCCCAATATATTATTTAAATAATTATTGAAGCTTATTAAATCCGTCGATTTGATAATCTCCCATACTTATTTACGCAATATATTGTTCCAAGATTATACCCAACCTAAGGCACATTGCACAAAAGGTTTCTATTTGGTATATGTCGTAGTCCAATAAATTCCCTATATATATCGTCGAATCGGCCAAATTCCACGAGACATATAGTAATTCATTACCCTAAAATATATACCACATCCTATGGGCGTCGTGGGATACGATGCCCATTAATATACCCATTTTATATCGTCAAATAACTCGATCTAGAATAAGTCATTCGATATATAAAATGTTTATATTAACCGTCATATATCCGTGACAACACAAAGTCACAATATAAAGCCCACTTGGACTTTAAAGACCCACAATTCGTATAACTCGATAAATTTCTAATTTATAAATAAAATCACATTTTTAATTACTACCTCTGTCCCAAATTTATTGTCCTATTTTGATTTTTTTAAGTCTTTCTTTATCAACTTTAATCTTTAATATTTTTTTTTTGTGTTATGCAATACTTGATAAAAATTATATCAATGAAAAATACATTTTAAAATCAATCCATTCATATATTTTACAATAACTAATATGCAACACAAACAAAAATATTTAAGATTAAAGTTAAAAAAATAAGACTTCAAAAAGTCAAAAGAGGACAATTATTTTGGGACGGAGGGAGTATTATTTACCCGACTTATGTTTCGCCGTTATTTTTATAGTTATTATTTATAATAATATCCCGACATTTATTACACTACTTGCATAGTATAATAACTATCGTTTTATTATTATACGTTTACTCGTGATCGTTTTATTATTAATATACGCATTTACATATATATATATATATACGTTTAACACGTCTATATACGTATATAAACGATTATATTCTTAATAATATTATAACGAGTTTTATTTTCAATATCGACTTTTAAAGATTTATCGAGTCATAGAATTTGGTCACATGTCCGAGTCATGACCCTCGGCTCATAGTCCAAGTCCAAATAAAAAATACCAAGTCACAATAATAAATCAACTCCGTCCAAACAATCCCAAATCACGTGCTACAACATGAGGGTCCGACTACGGCACCCGACTAACCTATCTCCGTCATCTAATGACCGTCTCACAATCGGTCCCCAATCCACTTTCGTCAACACATCTCCAAAAATACTCATAATCAAGAAATACCGCAACGCGTCCAAATAATAACCAAATGCCCATAATACATTCACAACAAAAATAAATAATAACAAGTAACATATATTGTCCGAAAACCAAATATGCAACGGGTTGAGTTACCAAGTCAACCCGGGTCAACCATAAGCTCAAGACATGAAATGGAGCCACACCCGAGACTAATGAGTCTCGGCTAGCTCCTTGAGCTTACTCGAACCAAAACAGCCCCTTGGGGGTGTTCGGCCAAATACCAAACGACCACAAGGGTCAATCCAAGCACAACCAAGTATTACTAAACCATCAAAATGATAACCAACATCACAAATCCACAACCGAAACTGAAATTAAAACAAACCGAGAACACAAGCTCTCGGGTTCACTTCGACCCATCAAAATAAATAACAACCCGGATACCAAACTCGATTTAGATCTTGTTTTATCAAAAACCCACTAGTATTTCGTGTGGTTACCCATAAACCAAACGAGTATCTTTAAATTCGTGACCCAAGGTCACGATTTCGCCAAGAAACACGAGTAGGAACTCGTCTCACCTTCGATTTCTCAAGACAACAACTTGGTAACCTCAAAACAAGAAAAGAATGGTGACTTTGGTGATTTAACGTGGTGGTTTGGGGGGGTATTTAAGCGCGTGTGATAGTAGATCGAGAAGGAAATGAGATGGGGAATAGTTTGGTGGTGGTGGTGCGGTCGTGGGTGAGGCGGTGGAGCGGCAGTGGCGGCGGCGGCTCAAGGGTGTTAGGGTTTTGAGATGGAGATGGTAAAGATGAAGAGAGAGAGTAGGGGTGAGATGTTGGTGATGGTTTGCTTGTAAAATGACAGCCACAAGGACGATTCATGTTATTTACTCTTATATAAAAAAAAAACTTTTTAAATAATAATAATAGTAGTGGGTGTAGGGATTTAGTAGCCCGGTGCCAATACACGGACCAAACCCGAAACTTAAATAACCAAATATCTTACTCAAACCAAACCCGTTCCAAAATAATAATATCCGATCCAATAGTAAAATGAAATTAAAATTGTTAGGTCAACCTAGTGCCGGAGTCAAAGTAGTGCCAAAAATAACGATCTCAAAATAATTCATACGACCGAATCAAACCGAACCATAATTAAATAACCAAATCTCATAAATATCGTACGATTAAAATCACGTACCAACGTTTGTAAAATATCTCGTCATAACAAACTTTCAAAAATTCCAAATTATAATTTTAATGTAATACGGGTTTTATAAAACGGCTCCCTATTTTGCCAGTTGTCACAAAGTCATACACAGCAGATTTTGAGTCTGTTCTTAGGTGCGGTATGTTCTTTTATTTCACCTGTCTCTTTGAAAACCGCGTACCATATTGCTCACCTTATGGCATTGTCGAATCTCATATATCGGGAGATTATTTGTTGTTTCATTGATGATCTTTTAGTTAGAAAATAAATAAATAAATAAATTATCAAGTTGATTTTACATATTACATTCTAAATTATATCATGTAACTGTTAAATTCTAATATATTAATCCATAGATATCTAATCATACAATGAGTAATACTGTCACGAGTTTTACTAAAATCTATAGCTTCCTCACCTTAGCATTTCTCCTTCCCCTTTCCCATCATACTTATATTTTCACATAGCGTTTATATCTTTTTACATTAAATGACAAATGGTATCAATCAGTTATTATAGTTTTTAAAGAAAAATGTATGCCAAGACAACCTAAACGTGTTAAAAATGTGAATCTTAAGTTGATCAAGATATTAAACAAGTTGTTTTGTTAGTTTTTTAACACACCCGATTACCAAATGTTTTCCGGTCATCGTCACTTGATCCCGCCGTCCATCGTCAATTCACTTGCGTTCGTTGTAAAATTATATAAAATAATTTCTTAGACGTGATACAGAAAAAATAAAAACTAGAAGGGATTAAGTGCTTAACAAAAGTAATGGAAAAATTTTAATATATGGAAAAATGAAAAAGAAACTTAAGATGCAAGTTATATTGCTCTAATTCTAAAACTAATATATATATATATATATATACACGTGATCCTCTATAATTTGACACCAAAAACAAAGCAAATTAAAGGAACCCTAGAAGAAGCTGAGTTTTTGTCGTCTAGTAGGTAACAATCAGCCTTAACAAACAATCTAGATAATTACATGTTATGAACATATAGAATTTGACTGTTTAATGCATATAGACCCACTTGGTGATTTGTTTGTTCCAATTTGCTTTAGATTGTATATATATAAGTATTTTGACCATATGTTTCTGAATTAGTAACAACCCGATAAACAACATTTTTGAGTATAAGAGTATATGTTTTGGACGTCTATTTTCTCAGCGCAAATGTTTTTATAGGTTGGAAAAGGGAAGACTTTTGTGAAATAAGACCTAGGTTAATTAATCTCAACTCCCACGGTTCACAGAAAACAACTGAATCTGATGTGTCGTTCGATCATATGGAAGGGCCGTTTCAGGTCTAAAAGGATAGCAAGTTAGGGTTTTTTGTTGAACCAACTTTTTTGTGAAGAGTATAGAAGAAGATTATTTAGTATCTAATTGCTAGTTACCAACCTGTTAAGATAACTTTTTTATATCCCATTTTTTTCTTGGTTATAAAGATCACCTATTTGAATCCTTTTTCGCACATCATATAATTTGTGATTTTTATCATGTCTCTGTATATATATGCAGTAGACACATAACATTCAGGAGAAATTTGCTCTAAAGTCATTGTTCAAGCAACTCAAAAGCTATAATTTATACATGCATCATAGTTTTATGATAATTAATAGATTAACGATATTATCTTTGCTTGAATCCATGCGTTAATTTTATTAGGAACTAGTTTAAGCTTTATCACTCAATTCTGATTTTGTCTTGATATCATATAACCTGCTAGGGAATAATGGAGCCACTTGGATATGACGAGCTACTACTCATTTACGACAAGATTCACAATGTCCATGACCGAAAATCATTCTATCAAGCTTCCAAGCAAATCTTGAAAGTTGCATGTATTCACCTACGGGAGTTAGACATAGGGTTTCCTGATTTGCTTAAGGATGTCCTACCTTCATTTCCAAATATGGTTAAATTCAAGTGTAATAAAAGATTATCGAACACCTACATGGAACTCCTAGCTCGGTCATGCCCCAATCTCTGGGATCTGAGACTCGGTAAAGAAGAAGAAGACCTTGATCCTCATAAGGCGGCGTATGAGCTAGGTGAGTTTGATTTTAATGATGTTGGTTTGTGTGTTGTGGTGAATGCTTGTAGCCGTTTGAATGAAGTTGATTTAAGTGGTAGATTACATGTTGGTGATGTTGGAATTGCTTCTCTTCTACGATCATGTAAGGGTTTAACATATTTAAATTTAAGTGGATGTGCAAGTATAACGGACGAATTATTCAAATTAATTGGAAAATCATGGAGTTTACAACATTTGTGTTTGGGAGGTTGTATGGTTAGTGATCTCGGTTTGGAATATATTGCAAAAGGGAATCTGGAGACTTGTAATTTGCAGAAACTTTATATGGATAAATGTGACAACATTAGCAAGAATGGTATTTCTTGCTTGAAACAAATGAAGAAATTAACTGATTTGAAGTTGTCAAATTGTGGGGTTAACATCACTGATTCTGAGAACTTGGCCCTATCTAGCATTGAAACCCTTGAGTATATAAATTTGTCTTGGTTAATCGACGCAGCAAATATTTCATCGTCTCATATGGATAGCAGTTCTATGGAACCAAGCGTGGTTAATTTGGCGGGTTGTAAGACTCTAACTAGTGTAGGTTTACGTAGTTTCGCTCGTCACCCGAGTCTGAAATTCCTTGTATTGTTCTCGTGTCACAATGTTTCTTGGGAAGATGTGAAGTTGGTTGTTTCGACTTGCAAAAAGCTAGTATATATTGGGCTTAGCAGGAGGATTAAGACACCCATGCCAAAACAAGGTAATTTCTATAAGTTATATTCTCATAAAACCTGGCGCACCATATTTTGGAAATGATCAAAAGAGACGATGCTAATTTTCTGCATTATATTATAAGGTTACGAAGTTGTTAATTAGCATTATGTCATTAGCACTTTAGTTGGGATTTTATATGTTTTTTAATTTGGTTTCTTAGGTTCACATGACATTTGGATTTGGTACTTTGCTGTGAGAGATTATTACAGCTTCTTTTTTTAATATTGATTGAGATTTGAGAAACATAGTTTTCGCTTATTTTAGCGTAGTAAATGAATAAAACCAAAAATATAGTTAAAAGATAAACGGGTTAAAAGGGCCGTACAGTTAAAATTCATACAAGCACAATTTCGGTTTGTGTGTTCCCCTGGTCGGGTTTGTCCTTAGCATATGTATTATAGCTTAGTCTCTTTGAAAACGTCGTAACCATATTGCTCACCCTCATGACGTTTGGTGAATCTGACCCCTCGGGTGATTAATTATTGTTCCATATCTAATATGTAATCCTATGGATTAACAGCTGCTACCTAAAGATATCTTGCTCGTCGTTGCTGATCTTTTTGTCTTCTCTTCTATTTTCGTGTTTGTGTGGTTTAAATTCTTTAGGAAATAAAGTATCATGTTGATTCTATACACTCATTCGAAAATCATTCTGTAACAAGTGTCTGAAACAATTTAATATGTGTGATTTTATTTATAGTTCTCTGGTAACTTAACAATTTACCGAGTGTTGGTGTAACTTGTTGGGCCTTGGGTTATTAAGAAAATAAAGGGCCAAGTAATTGCAACAAATTGGGCCTAACAGATTTCAATACACCAGTACACCACTGAAAATTTTGAAGAAACTAAGATTAGCTCATTAGCAATCAAAAGAAACACCTTATTTAAGTAGATCTTTTTGAGAAAAAAAATACAAAATTTCAAACTCTTGGCCCCCAGTGCAGGTTGTATCTTGTGGCATGCAAAATAAATTAGTTTTTATACAAAATCTAAATAAAAACAATATATTCCTTTTTACAATCTATATAGTACTAATAATAATATGAGGTAATTCTTTATATGCCCCGGTCGCCTAAAATTTATACCTTTCTAGACAAAAAATAATTGATTTCTCAAAATGCCCCATGAGACTTAGGCGACTTGAGCGACTTTTCTTCCACCTTTCAAATGTTTACAAGTGTCTCATACAAGTGCAATAATGAATAACAAGTGTCCCCAGGCTACTTGGGCGACTTGGGCTACTTGAGCGACTTGTATGGGACACTTGTCGACATTTAAAGGAGTGGAGGATAAGTCGCTCAAGCCTCCTGGAGCATTTTGAGAAGTCACTTTTTTTTTTTTTTTTTTTTTTTTTTTTTTAAATATTGACTTTGGACGACCGGGGCACATAGAGAATTACCTCTAATAATATTAGCTCATTATTTAATACCGATGCATGATTTTTTATACGTAGTATTATACTTCATAGATTATAATGATTAAGTTTCAATTAAATAATAGTGATGTGTCATGAGTAGAACCATGCAATTACTAAAATCCATGGCTTCATCACAAATAATTCTTCACCTTGACATCTCTCATTCCCCTATCCCATCATACTTTAATTTTCACTTACCTTTTATATCTTTTACATAAAATGACAAACGCAACAATTTGTTCTTGTTAAGATTTTAGCAGAAAATTGTCTGTCAAGACAACCAAAACAAGTTAAAAGGTGAATCTTATCAAGTTGACCAAGATATTTTGAAATATTATCTATACCATGGTAAATCAATCTAAGCTGACTTTGATTTCCTTACAAGAAGTCTCATATATACTACACTTCTAACTCCACTAGATATACATCTTAGATGTGGCTGGGGAATATGGTTGAAACGGTTATGAGAATAACACGGTTACGACTCGTACATCTGAATCAAAGACTCGTTGTTACCGGAATACATTAGTAATCACCATATCATATGATAGTTATTGTTGCAAACCATCATGTTCTTGCATTGCGCAAAAATAACACTAGACTATACACTATTATAATCGATGCAAAAAGTACTATCACATTTGACATCATTCTTTAGAAATTCCTCAATTTAATAAAGTTACCAGGTGTTTAGTTTGCAAATTTGCACTAAAATCACAATGGGCGCGGATAGAAAGACTCTTACAAGGATTATCATACCACTCAGTTTACTTAAGGTGAAACTTTTTATGCGTGATGCTAATTCAAGTGACCAAAATCACACGTATTTTGAACTTCAAATGGATGATCAACGAAATAAAGTACACACGTCGTGTTGGAAAAGATGAACTACAACTCTACAAGTACTATACGAATGTCATATAAATAAACAAAAGTAAATTCATTTGTATTCTAACAAAGATAACATGATTGTTAATAAAAAGTCGTATAATTTGATGCAAAGATCTTCTCACAAATCACAAAGTAAACCAATACACTCATTTGATTTCATAATCATGCATCACATAATTGGAAGTACACATAGCTAGCAACAAGAAAATGTAAATTTAGAAACTTGTACACATCCATGACAATGGTGAAAAACACATAAATATACCTTCAGTAAACCCATATCAACAACTTACTTTTACACCACTAATCATAAACCGCAACAAATTGCTTCGATTACTTGTTGGAATCAGGGTTTGCTCCACTAGGAACCTCATGAGCAGCTGCAAGAAACTCTCCATGATGAGACGTTGCGATAGTGGTAGCCACACTTGTTTCACGTGGTGGTAAATGATCCAAGAGGTCTCTCGTAGGAAACCCGAGAGGGTGAACAAAATGAGGAACTAGAAGAAGGAAACCGATAAAGAGAACAAGCTCTCGGCTGCTCACATTCGCCATAGTAGATAAAATTTGAAGTTCAAAATGAATCAACACCACCCCAAAAGAAATACAAAAAATCAATTTCCATGAACTTTGGGAGAGACCCAATGTTTAAATTTCAAAAAAAGTTTACTAATTCTAGTGTTTGGATGAAGAAATGTGTCTCATATTCTTTGATTCATCAGTGTACCATAAAAGAGTTGTTGATCAAGACAATAATATTTGTCATTACGTTTCATGTTTCACATGTTTGTCCCCTTTTCAATTCATATATTCCGAAAAGGTCCTCTAAAGTCGAGATAGTACTTTTAAAGATTTTATCATTCGTTATAGGTGTTATACTGTTAATTTTCAAGTCCTTCACATAAAAACGTCGTAATTTTGAGCTGAACGTTATCGCTAATGTGTAGTATACAAGTAAGTTCTAAATTGAATCGCGGAAATGTGTTCAACGCAAGACATTTTTGGCAAATGAAAGAACTTAACAGTCGAATATTGAACCTGCACTATCAACCGAAATGTGTATAAGGGTATCATTTAAAAGCTAGTTACACATGAAAATTTTAAACCTTAATCTTTCAAATCAATTTCTTGCCTACTAAACTAATTAAATTTGTCAATTTATTTTTGGAAAGAGGGGCCAGCTTTTCTCTTAGCTTTATACATATATGGTAAAGCAATTACCAGCTTTTTGGAGTTCTTATTGCTTGTCCATTTCTTTTGTTTAAGTGTGTTTGTTTCTTTTTGACACCATAAAGCTTTCACATAAAGCCTTGTACTTTTACCCACACAACATTGACCACCTCTCTCTCTCTAAAAAGTTGATTTGAGTTTTAAGTAACTAGTTTTTTTTTTTTTTTTTTTTTTTTTTTTTTTTTTTTTTTTTTTTTAACCGATATATATTATTAAAACAAAACTAGCAAAGAGGTAGCTTATCATACAGGAGATTTTAACTAATCGGTCCAACGACAAATTTTATGACCCTTGAATTTAAGCCAAGAAAACGAACACATATGAATATTATCACAGATGTCACTTTCCCTCATATGATTAGAGCTAAAAGTGATGTTATTACGAACCGCCAAATCCACCACAAAGAAGACGCGGTAATGATGTACAAACGTTGAATCTTCTCTTTAGAAACATGTCACGAGCTCAACCAATCTTCCAATGCTCATTAGACGTGAAGAAAGTGAAGGAATTATCACACCAAACTCGGACAAGTCTTCAAAGATCAATAACAATATCACACTCAAAGAAATGCGTAGATTTAAACCATATTGTTTGTATAAACATCCATAGGTTGATTTAACTCATTTGATATCGCTTGAGTCATCCCATGATGGTTTAAAATAAGTTTGACAAACAAAATTACCATGAAAATGTTCCTTCGGGACATTAAATACGTCTCATTAATTGTGGTGGCCTCATGCCATAACAAAAAAATAAAATAAAATGAAAACTATTTATATATATGTAAACAGTCATTAATAATACTAAAAGGAAATTATTTTCACGCAGCTATGCCTCACATTGTATGTATATATATAACAGAAGCGTGAGAAATTTTGTGGCTTTCGTTAAGCGGTAAACTAATGCAAAAGTACCAGTTTTCTTTTTTTTTTTTTTTTTTTTTTTTTGAACTGCGCAAAAGTACCACTTGCATTTCCTTAAAGACGGCTCTGCCAATAAATTGGACCAGTTCAAAAAAGATTAGCATCACTCAATGCGCAAAGATGACACAACATAAATCAAAAATTAGTCTAAATTTTTGCCTTAAAATATGTCTTTTTCCTTAAAATATATTTGAAAATAAAGTTTAGAGTAAGATGCAATAAATTTTCTATGTCGAAAACTAGTATGTATCATCCATTGTTAACCACGCCTACATATATTTCAAGCGTAACACTTGAATCTTCAACCAAAAAAAGCTAAGTACATGTTATTAAAACCATAAACAAAATCTTGTTCTTCACTATAATTTTGACACAATTGCCTTATTAGCCTTGTACTTTTACCCCTTTGTGATTGTTACTTTTTCGTTCAAAACTTGACATACCTTGTCTTATGTATGTATTGTAAGCATGCATGTGTCATGTTGAACATGCAATTTTAGTTCGTTAACTTGTCTATTAGACTTGTTAATCAAAAGTTACATAAGTGTTTTAAATATTGTAAAAAACAAACAAAAAAGTAATTTACATATATAGTTTGCTCAAAAGTTGTAGAATCAATCGCTTATAGTGTCATGCTATATTAGGAAAGAAAAATTACCATGTGACTGTCATATACTTAAATCACAAAGAAAATTTTGGAAAACTCGATGCAAAAGATGATAATGGATATCTTCTTGGATACTCTTTTGTCTAAAAAAAATTTCTATTCCTAGCTTCTCTTCTTTCGCTACCTCCGCCTCTCCTCTGGTCTAGAACCCCTAAATCCACAATGAGAATGATTGCTTCAAGGTCCACCTCTTAATAGAAGACCCGATCCATCTTCTCTTGAATCTCGACATTTCATCCAAAAAATAGAAAATGGTTAACACATGCCGATTGGAGTCTTTCATCTCCGCAATCATATACATATTCTTTCTAATAAGTGAAAGCATAGATATTTCATAAGCTGGCTACGATTAGTCACTCCGTAACCAAAGCATCGGCTTTTGACTGTCCTTCTAAGGGAAGGAGTAGGAGGCTCAACTATGGTCTAAGCTACTAGAGTGAACGGCAAATTTTTGTTTCATTCTTTGGTACCACAATCTAAGTTGCTTCCTAAGGCCGATATCTAGCCTTCAAAGATGACTTTTGAAGTTTGCCAGCTTGAGTGTTACGCTTAAGGAGCTTAGCTTGCCTAAGAGATTATTAGACAGATTTGAGTTCAAGTGGCACAGGACCTTAGATCTACCATAGGGAAGAATACTACCGAATTCATTTTATTGAAGCGTTACATTTCATTTTCTGTTGCATTTCTTAGTTTGGAAGTTCCAGAATGTTGTCTGTGGATTTCTAGCCAGCTATATTATATGCCAAAAGATAGAGAGACCCCTAGCAGCAAACTAGTATAAAGGGGCCCCAGACGCAAGAGCCACCAACCGGAGTTTTTAACACTAGAATACCAACAAAAGAGAACTTTTCACATTACATTTGATGAGAGTATGGAAGCCATCAAGTTTTCACACAATTAAATATAGAACCATCTCAACTACATCACAACTACAAGAAAAAGTGCCTTTAGTGACCATTTATTATGTGACCACTCATACTTTGGTCTCTGTTATCATTGTTTAGTCCTAATATACTTGTCGTCACTGCATTTCAGTCATTGCCACATAATTAGTGACCGCAACAAAACTTTGGTCACTAAGTCGTCACAAATGACAAGTATTGGTGATGATAAAATTGGTGGTCATTAAGCTCAAAGATTAGAGACCAAAAAATAATGGTTGTTGATACAAAAGTTGGGCTTACCTTGTTCGTACTCCTGCTCTCGTACCAATTAGAACTTTAGTGCTTGTGAAACCTGCGCACTAAGAAAGTAAACAACACCATTAGACTTATCGTGGGATTGTCTCCCACGATTAGACTACGGCGTGAGAGTAAGTAATCGGTTTTAGGGTTTGTAGAAAAGTTAGGGATTGTGTAAATCGTACCTTTGAATGAGAATATATCATTCTATATATAGGGCGCAGAAACCATGTAGGTTTCTTGCTCCTTACTCTTCGCACTCGTGGTGCTTATCTTAGGTAAGGATATCTATCCGTGAATAGATGATCCTTATCCCTTAATTATGCATGTCGGTTGGGCTTTGGGCTTCGTAAGCCCATGCCGTTGGTGTTAAAGGCCCAAGTCATTTGTCGTGATAACCCACTCGTGGTGGGGTTGGGCTTAGTAATGTCTATAATTTGGGCTCGTGGCCCAACTATAGGCTATACGTCATCATGTCCCCCCAGTCTAGTGTGCGCGACACGTAGTCGCGGATACTAGACTAAAGGAACGAGCGGTAAGCGTGGCGGGAAGAAATTAAATTTTTCCCACCCAAATGATAGGAGCAATGGACCTAGTCCTAAATATCACAAATCGTGCCTCGAAAAATGGGGGAGCTATCCACGTGTATCTCGGGAAAAGGGGAAAAGTGCCTGTACTTTTCACCTCCCAGCCACACGTTCGTGAGTGGATTCCACGTGGCATCCCATTTAGGGTTTCTTAGTCTTCTATATATAGCACCGCCCCCATTTCACTGTGTTTCACACAGTTAAAACGTTTTTTCACCATTTGCAAATTTTTCAAAAGCTTCGTTCCTCCTCAATCCTCTGTATACGTTAGGTAACTGCGCGTGCGCAATAATTTACCAAACCTTTATTTATAAAATGGTTGCTCAATTACACGACTTCCGGTCTAGGCTGGATGAGGATGATGTACGTCAGTTTTCCTCTGACTTCTTCATTCCTCTCGACGTCCACCCTGAGGCACCAGACATGGATGCGTGCATTGCTGATTTCCCCGATGGGAAAATTGGCTTGTATACAAGCTTTTTTAATTACGCGAATCATCGTGTGCCCATTTCTGTCTTTTTGAGCAACGTGCTCAATCATTACCAACTCCATATCTCACAGCTGCACTGTATAGGTGCGGCTAAGGTATCAAACTTTGAGATTAACTGTCGGTTATTGGCTATCAATCCGACGGTTGACCTTTTTCGTGCGTTTTACCACACAACGTGGTCGCACGGATGGGTTTCATTTGCCAAGCGCGCAGGGCGCCTCCAATGTTATGAGGAGAAGGTAGATTCTCTACGGCAGTGGAGAGAGTATTTCTTTTGGGTAGATGATGTGGTATTTCCATCGCGCTTTGAGTTCTATACTCAAAGGTCGCTACCGAGGGATGAGCGTCCTATCCCTGGTTCTTACAGTGCTGCGGATGCGGACATAATTGACGGTAACCGCATTCCCATTAACTCCTATCCTGAGGAGTTCTTGGTGCATATGGGGCTGAGCCAAAATTATTTTGATGGTGCGAACAAGGTTCCAACCTTTCTTGACGAGGACAGCCAGGGTGGGTGCTCATCCTTTTACTGCATCTCTAACGTAAGTGTTTTTGCTATCCATCCTTTGAATAACTAACTTTGTTCTTTTGTTGCTTGTCTATTGTGTTTCGCAGAGATGGATTTGTTCTCTGTTGTAAAGCTGAAGGAACCGAAGCGTGTAACGATAGGGGTGCGCCCCCTGAGGGAGGGTGAGCAACCTATATTACAGGCCACGGCGGGGCATCTGACTACTTTTGCGGCTGTTGCGCAACAAGACTCTCCTCCTGCAGCTGTGCTTGTCGCGCCATTGCAGGTTGTTCCTCCTACTGAGGAGAGGTCTCCCGTAGAGGAAGAGACGCATGTTGAGGCGTCCAACAGCGTGGAGATTTTGGAGTCCACGGAGGTCCGCAAGGAGAAGCGCAAGGAAGCGTCTTCTGGTGGTTATGTAGTTGGTTCCTCCAAAAGGAGACGTCGGTTGATCGGTGAAGATGAGTCGGAAGCGCCAGACGAGATGTCTGCTACTAGCGCACAGAAGAAGCGGGCCGACTCTCCACCACTTGTGTAAGCATTTTAGAATGTGACTATTTTCTCTTATTTAATATATATCCGCGTACTAACCTTATCTTCTTTTTCTCCTAGGGATCATGCTGTAGAGGCCGATGCGGTGTTTGTCGATCGTGCCGCGTCGCCCAAGGTTGCTGATGTAGAGAAGTCTTTGAAGACTACGGCGCAGATGTCTGCCCAGGAGTTGGTTGAGGAACTTGCTGGTGTTGCTACCTACCAGGCTGAGTTAGTCACTCAGCTAAAGGCGCGGGCCGTCGTTGAGGGGGGTAGCCTTGCTCTAAGGGATGAGCAGATTGCGCAGCTGAAAGCGCAATTGGCGGAGGCTCAGGCAGAAGTGTTAGCTGCCGATGAGCGCGCCAGGAAGGCGGCTGAGGAGAAGCTGGTAGTTTTGGCTGAGCTACAGCGCGAACGTGGGGAGTCGCAGCAATACAAAGCTGACCTTGCCTGGGGGGTCAAATACTTAGAGGAGAGGAAGAATGAGTTCTGCGTTGAGCTTGCTAAGTTTGGCAAGAAGGTTGAGGACTCTGTGGAGGCGCAGGAAGAGAAGCTGCGCCGTCTCAGCATAGAGTATGATGAGGAGCTGTATCCCCATCTGATGTCAACTATTGCAGAGCGCAGGTACTTGTTGTACCTTAATTTCTTTTATGTTTTTTGTGTTTCTTTTCTAATGCCTTTGTTGTTGTTTTTTTTTTAGGTGGTTGATCAGCCATGGCTTGCGCTTGGTGGCCATGGGGACTTTGGAGTCCTCAGAGGTTGTGAACGCCTTTGGGAGGGTGGTGGAGTGCGCCGTTGCTCGTGGCAAGACGCAGGCCATTGAAGAGTTGGCTGAGGCGCAACTGCTCACGGTATCTCCTTCTGAGGTTCCTGAGTATAATGCTGATGCCTACGATGAGCTTGTGCAGGCGATGGAAAAGATGAGGCTCTTTGAGCTTCCCCATATTGCGCAGCTGGAGCGCGACCAAGACTATCCCATCCGAGCGATCATGCAGGGATTAACACTTGGGAGGCATATAGCCGAAAATGCGGAGACCGAGGCTGATTTCTTCTTAAAGCCTGATGAGTCCCAACTGCAGGTTCCGGTGTTTGCACGCCCGCGTGACATCCTGAACCCCTTCGCACTTGAGACGGAGGTACCACTGAAGGAAGTTTTGGAGCGCCACGAAGAGAGGGCAGCCAAAAAGAAAGGTCTTAAAGGGAAGGCCACTCTCTGCGGCGTGGGTGCTGCACATCTTCCCAGGTCGGATGGTATTGCGGTCAGTGTGGCGACAGTGTCGCAAAGAGATGCGCTGTTATTGAGGAAGATGCAAGAGGCGGGAAGCTCAGCTGTGCCAGAGCCTTCTATAGAGCGCGTCCATAGTGTATAGATGTTGATAACTCGTAGTTATAGCTTTTGTAAAAAAAAAAAAAAAAAAAAAAAAAAACATGTAGTTTTTAGTAAATAAAGTTATTGAGCTCTTTTGTGCACGTATGCTGTTTTTGTACTTAGATTTTTTCATGACTTTATCACGTGAAAGATTTTATCTAAAGTAACAAACGTGCAAGTAATATCTTGTATTTGAGCCCAAAATGTGTTAAGTTCGTGACTTAGGAAACGTTCGCGGTCCATGACTTGAACCAACGTGCTAGCAAATGTGTAGCGTACTACGTTTATCATTTTTGGTAACCAAGTGTCTTGGTTTATTAGTTCGTTTTCAACTTGTTGTTGCGCATTCATTGTGAGATGCGTACTAAAGTCATCAGCTTGTATGAAGTTAGTGTACGGATTTAGGAATCAATTGTTTTGAATCCGTGCGGTGGAACGCAGCGTATTGCGAGTTCCACTATGTAGGAGTCAATTGTTTTGAGTCCATGTTTTGTTAGACGCACACCGTGTGCGATAAAGTGCATCCCTCGTGGGGTGTACTTACTAACTTACTCCAACGTCTTGAGAGTAAGGTGTCTAACAAGGATGCGTGATCCGATGCTGATGGGTTTGCAACCCTCTTACTCAACGAGTATTTTAGTAGGTTTACTCATCCTGTCTGCCCTCGTGTGGTCTTAATACGTGCATGCACGCCATGTAGGCAATAATATAAACAGAATTGAAACATAAATGAAGAATGTAAACAATAGTGTTAAGCTGTGTTGTGGAGTTAGCTAGAAACCACAACGTTTTATTTGATTGTTGCAAGTGCAAAAATGACAATTTCCTAAAAGAAAGAAAAAATAAATACACCAACATTTATTGAGTTCTTACTAAAGTGCAGATGTGTCGGTGTGTGGCTCGTGGCCTAAAGGTAGCATCTCTTGAGATTGCAAATGTTCCAGGTGCGTGGTAGCTCGTGGCCTTTCATGTCGCGCACTCCGTACGCACCGTCGCCTAATGCTTCTGTGACCTCGTAAGGCCCTTCCCACTTTGGTCCGAGCTTGCCCGTGTCTTCTGCGTAGCTGGCATCGTTGGCGCGGTATACAAAGTCCCTTGGTTTGAAAGAAGTGTTTTTGACTCGTGCATCATAATACTTCTTCATCTTTGATTTAGCTTTTGCTTCACGGATAGCCGCCCTTTCACGTCGTTCTTCCAACAGATCTAAGTCAATGCGTCGTTCATCATCGTTTGTTGCGATGTTGACTTCCGATGTACGGATTGTTGGCATCCCAATTTCTGCTGGTATAACAGCTTCTGTCCCGTAGACAAGAGAAAAAGGTGTGTCGCCATTGCTGATTTTGATTTCTGTGCGGTGAGCCCACAAAACACGCGATAATTCGTCTACCCATCTACCTTTATGTTTGTCCAAGCGCGCTTTAATTCCTTCACCCAGGCTACGATTCGCGCGTTCTACCAATCCATTTGTTTGTGGATGTTTGACTGACGCGAAGTGCTGTGTGATGTTTAACTGTGCGCACCAATCCTTGAATGGGTTATCACAGAATTGTTTTCCATTGTCCGAAATGATTTCTCCAGGTAGGCCAAAGCGGCATACAATGTTATCCCAAACGAATCGTTTGACCTGGTTACCTGTGATACTTGCCACTGCTTTTGCCTCGATCCATTTGGTGAAGTAGTCAATGGCGACGATGAGGAACTTGAGTCCTCCTGCCGTGACTGGGAAGGGTCCAGCAATGTCGATTCCCCATTTGTGGAATGGCCATGGTGAGGTGATGGGTGTTAGCTCATGTTGCGGCCGACGCGGGATGGGTCTATGAACTTGGCAATCGTTGCATCTTCGAATCATGTCTCGCGCGTCGCGGTGCATGGTGGGCCAATAGTATCCGGATCGCAAGGCGCGCGCTACAACAGACCGTGGTCCTGAGTGCATGCTGCAAGATCCAGCGTGGATTTCCCGGAGTACGTAATCTGCCTGAAGAGGTCCAACGCACCTGAGCCATGGTTGTAGGAATGAACGCCGATATAGGATACCATCCCGAAGTTCGAACCTCTGCGCTGTGCGCCGTATCCGTCGAGCGTCCTTTTGTTCCTGGGGGAGTGTTCCCTTACTGATAAAATCCATGATGGGTGTCATCCACGTAGGATTTTCTTCCTCTATCACTGTGGATACTTCCATCTCGGAGATGGATTTGTGTTTCAATGTTTCCACCAATACCTGTTTTGACAGGTGTGCAAAGCTTGTGGATGCGATTTTACTAAGCGCATCTGCTTTTTTGTTTTCTCCTCGTGGGATTTGTTTGATGGAAAACTTGTCAAAATTTTTGATCAAGGATTTGGCTTTATCGAGGTATTGGATCATGTGTTCTTCTTGAGCCACATACTCGCCTAACACGTGGTTTGCTACTAGTCGTGAATCCACATTAGCTTCTAGGTTGCGTACACCCATTTGATTTGCTATGCGTAGTCCAGTCAGTAATGCTTCATACTTTGCCTCATTGTTTGTGGCTATGAATTCAAAGTGTAGGGCGTAAGTATGCTCTGTTCCATCTGGGCTGGTAAGGATAAGACCTGCGCCTGATCCTTCTGCGCATGTGGATCCATCTGTAAATAGAACCCATGGTTCTTGTAATGGTACTTCAATCTTTGTTGATGGAGTATCACCATCTGGCTTCTCGATAATGAAATCAGCCAGTATCTGTCCTTTGATCGCGGTGCGCGGTCTATAGGAGATATTATGTTCACTTAATAACACGCTCCACTTTTGAAGCCGCCCCGATGCGTCAGGTTTAGAAATAACCTGCTTGATGGGTTGGTCCGTGATTACAGCTATCGGATGCGCTTGAAAGTACCTGCGCAGCCTTTTAGCTGCGAATACTAGGGCTAGGACCAGTTTCTCCATAGCGGTGTAGTTAGTCTCCGTCTTCTTGAGGGCTTTGCTTACGAAGTAGATGGGCATTTGAACAGAGTTTCTGTCTGTCAGTAGTACCGCGCTAATTGCTCCATGGGTCGCTGATAGATACATGATCAATTCTTCCCCTTGTCGGGGTGCGACAAGCTTTGGTAGCTCTGCTAGGTTTTGTTTTAACTGTTAGAAAGCGTCTTTGTGACAACTGGCGAATTAGGGAGTCATTTTGAAAACCCGCATTACGTAAAAGTTCGTTTATAAATTATATTTGGAATTTTATTCATAACGAACTTGAAAAACCAATATTTTGGTTGATTATATCTAAAACTTTTATGGAATCGAGTTTGGTTTATCGATGTGATGAGAAATTATTTCGAGATTTTATTTGGCACTACGTTGACTCCGGCACTAGGATAACCTAACTAAAATTTTATGTCTTGAGTTTACGAATTCGACTATATAATTATTTATTGAACGTACCGCGAGATGTTAAATGATTTGGAACGAGCTCGGTTCGAGAAAGAGTTGGAGCGTTTTAAAAGTTACGGGTTTTGGTCCGTGTAATTTACACCCACCCATCTTACCCTTAATATTATTATTATTATTATTATTATTATTATTATTATTATTATTATTATTATTATTATTATTATTATTATTATTATTATTATTAAAAATAATTATTTTTTTTAGTATAAGCTACAAAAAATCGTCCTTGTGGTTTCTGCATCCCACACACACAAACACATCTCATCACCCTCCTCCCTTTTCTCTCTTATCCAAACCCTAGCCGCCACCTACTGTTCCGGCCACCACCGCCGCGTCACCGCCGGTCTCCTCACCACACCGCCACCATAAAACGAATCCCCATCTCATTCCCTACCTGATCCACTACTACACGCGCCCAGGTCTTGCAACTTTGATGTCGTAATCACCCTACGCACCTCTATTCTCTTATTGTTGGTTCGATATATATCGTTTGGAGGACGATTAGGTAAGTGTATGAGTGAAACCGTGACCCTTGGTCACGGGTTTCACACTCTTCGACTTGGGATCGATCTTGAACGTGGGAAACATGGTGATATTGATAAAACATGATTTAAAACACGGTTTGGTATCCATTTGAGTGGTATGTGTGGGTCGAGCGAGTTCAGGCCGTGAGTTGAGACTCATGGTAATATTCTGGTCGTGTTCTTGACCAAGATATCTAAATGGTTTGACCAAGTACTTGTGTAGATCGATTTGCTTTTGGGTTTGATTTATTATTAATGTTGTTATTGGAGTGGTGTGACCTTGGAGGTCTGTTTGGTTATTGATGGCTCGGTATGGACAAGCCATGACCCAAGGGGTCTCTTGGCTGTGTTCGTGGCTCGACAAGGGTGAGATGAGACCCATAAGGGTTCGGCAACAACTAGTGTTATTTTTTCCTTTGATGTGATACTTGATTATTATTTGATGTTATTTGTTGTAGTGTTGTTATTACTTGTTGTTGTTGTTGTTTTGTTGCTGGCCGAGGAAAGAAGAGGTCGAGACCCTCGTGGTCTCGGCAATGATCTTGGTAAAATTTTATTGATGTTGTGTTGACGAGTATGATGTGGGGACCGATTGTGAGACGGTCAAACTAGAATGACGGAGATAGGTTAGTCGGGTGCCGTAGTCGGACCCTATTGTTGTAGCACGTGTTTTGGGTATTGTTGGACGGAGATTGATTACTTGATTTTGACTTGATTATTATTTCTATTTTGGACTTGGACAATGAGCCGAGAGTGATGACTCGGACATGTGACCATTTCGTATGACTCGATGAATATTTATAATTAAACGCAAATAATAAAACTCGTAATAATATTTTTCGCAATATAAACGTTTATATAAATATATAGACGTGAATAACGTATATATAAATATATAAATGCGTATATTAATAATAAAACGATCACGAGTAATATTATAACAATAACGTAACGATAAATATTATACTATGAAAGTGGTGTAATAAATGTCGGGAGCGTTATTATTATTAAACAACTATAAATAACGATGAAATCTTGACGTTAAATAAATATTAAATAAAATAACTTCTTTTAAATAAATAAAGGAAACTATCGAGTCATACGGGGTCGTGGTCACTTGAGTCCAAGTGGTTTATTATTTGTGATGTTTGTGTTGTCACGGATATATGACGATTAATACATTCATTTTCGATAACTACGTAACTTATTTAATCGACGGGTTAAATAAGAGCTATTTAGTTGTTTAAATTGAGTATATTAATGGGCATCGTATCCTACGACGCCCATAGGTTGTGGTATGTGTACGGGAATAATAAGTTACTAAGTATCTCATGGGATTACCAAATTGACGAATTTGGTGAGCTTAACGGTATAGTTAGTGAAGTTATTAAACTTTGATATATACCATATAGTACTTTATGTGCAATGTGTGACCTAGGATTCGGGTATAATCCTAGAATGGTATATTAAGTAAATAAATATGGAGGATTACCAAATCGACGAATTTGATAAACTTCGATGATTTATTTAAGTAATATATTAGGCTAATATTAGACCCATAGATTGTTTTATCATCCTTTTTGTTGTGACTTCTTGGTTTGATTTGTGACGACCCACCACCCGTATGGATACCAAACGCAAATACACCAAACTAATACGAAATGGATTTTCGGAAATAATACGGATTCTCGTCCGGGTTTGGGAATATCTTGAAATTGAGGAAATGATTTCTGAACGAGTTGATATTGTTAGGTCGTGCCGAGTCCGTAGTTGCCGTCTTTTGAGTTATTATACGTCTTACCTCTACCGATTTCTGATTGCTGATTTCTGGACTTGAGGTGAGTCATAGCCCCACTTTTTACTCTTGAACTATGTTTTCAATACTTGGGGTGAGAAACGTGCAAATCATTTTATGTGGACTATTATCGCTTCTATATTCTTTCTAAACTTGCTATGCGTATGGACTAGGATCTATTGTCAGCTTTAGTCACACATATCGTGTGTACTATTCAAGGTTGGCTTATTTGAATTTTGGTGGATTGTCAGCTTTAGTCACATATAGGTTGTGTGTACTATTCAAGGTTGGCTTATGTGGTTATTTGGGATTGTCAGCTTTAGTCACATATATGTTGTGTGTACTATTCAAGGTTGACTTATTTAGATACTATAGTGTGCACCTATAGGTTATTAATACTTCGGAGGTTATCCGAGTATTTATTAGTATTGCGGGGGTTACCCGAATATCTATGTTAGAACGGAGGGTATCCGTGTGTTATGTTGGAGCGGAGGGTATCCGCAGGCTTTTAGCGAATCCTTAGTCTAGCTAGCAAGCGTTTTGCGTATATGTCCACTATATTGTTAGATGAAATTAAACCTATGATCTCACCAGCGAAAGCTGACTTTTAGCACGTTTTCTCAGGAAATTAAGTGATGCTCTATGGATGCTTGGATTGGAGGCTTGGCAATGGCACCGGGTATGGATCTACTTTTTCTAAAACTCTGATAAACTATTGTGGACCTACGTTTATTTCTTTTGGGCCTGACTCTGAATGATGTTGGGATAAATGTAAACTTTAAAACCCCGTTTTGGTTGTGTTTTTCTTATGTTTACTTTATCTCGTTCTATTATGTCTTGTGTTGGATACCAATCCCCGTAACACCCCGAAAGCTTGTTGAGTCTTCCGCTGTACCAAATTTTGGGGGTGTTACAGATTGGTATCAGAGCCAAGGTTATAGAGAACTAGGTAAATAAACACCTAAACTATAACCGATTTTTATAGAAAACTATCCTCGACCATTGCCCGCCAGCCCGCCAAGCCGAAGCATCATTGTTATTATTGAGGTATATTGAGATGATTATTGGATATGGGATTCTTGAGATGATTTGAGGATTTGAGATTTATTGATTTAGTGATATGATGACGTTTTGAGGAATTATATGCGTTTTGAGGAATTATATGCGTTTTTGAGGAATTACATGGCTTAATTGTTTTTCGAATGGTTTTAGTAATGCGGTATTTTAAATCTTTCTTGATTATAAATGATTTGGAATTATATGATGATGTTGATATGGTATTTTGAGTTCGCGGTTTAGTTGTTTTGAAACACTTACACCTACCCTACGCCGTTGTCACAAATCATAGCCTCCTTTGCACGTGTTGTTGTTAAGAATTGCTATTGCTAGTACGCGTCGCCCCTCGTGGATCACTATGGCCTCTGATGACCCATACGTGATGGTCATGCGTTCAGCCACTACTACTTTATCGTCCCATTGTCGCCCTAAGTCGCCGACTTTATCGCCTCGTGGTTCGCCTGCTCGGAGATGACGAGTGATGGAGTACCCCTTCGACGAGGAGTACGCGGGTGAGCAGAATGATAACCCTCAAGATGAGGAAGAGAATGATGACTGGTGAGTACTTATTTACTCACCATTTTCTGGCCAAATATCGACCCAAAACGACTTATCTGAGCTAACAATTGCCAAGAAAACATATGTTTTTGTGTTTGTGACTTGCAGGTACGGATATCTAAGAAATAAACGAAAAATCATCAGAAAGCCGGAAAAACGAGCACGAGTTTAGAAGATGGTCAATTTGTCAAAGCTGGGAATCAGAGAATCAGTTTCAGTCCTTCATGTTCTCAGACTTATCAAGATTAGTCCTTGGAAAGACTTTTGAATATTGGCAGAAATTACCCTTGAAGTTTGGAATGTTACCAAAGTAGTCCTTGTAATTTGGTTACCAAAAATCTGAAATTATCACACAATCTATCACTAAGCTTAGCCTGGTCCATTTAACTACTCAAGCCCAAATTACCCTTAAAATACCCAAAGCCCATAGTCACAATTATACCCAAGCCCACCCATCTTCGGTCAATGGTCAAAAGTTCACACAACTAAATAAATAAACAAACCAAACGTACCACTTTATTATTTTCCCCAAATTCATTTTGAACCCAGAAATCCCCAATCCTCAAGAACCCTAAAATACCCAAATTCCCAATTACCCCTTTTTCCAAGTTAATTACTCCAATTAGCTAATGATAATCCAATCATTTTGGCTTCTAGAACCCCACGTGACCCTGCACATGTCAGAGAATGCAAGGAAATCTATCAGGGTCACGTGTCAGATATCCATTGGCTATGGCACGTCAATTTACTCATTGGATTCGGCTTCTAGAAGGTCTGACAAGGACAGAGAATGTACACGCTTGGATGGGACAGATGGTGCAGTATGATTGGTCAGAACACCTCACGGATCATAATCTGAGGGCTCACAATGATTCAAAGAAGCTCAAGGTCGCGGATTGCCAGCTTGGCACTTGGCTACCCCAATCCTCTCTCATTTATCTATAAATAGGTGTCATTTTCTTTCATTTTGTAAGTAGGAATTAAGCAAAGTTATGCTGCTAAAATGTACTTAGACTAGTTCTTGTAATAAGTTTCATTTAGATTTTAATAAAATCAGTATTTCTCTTTTCATATCTCAACTTGTTATTGCTTATTCAGTTTTAAATTCAGCTTATTATCAGCTTATTATCATTCAGTTGTAGACTTATTCACTTCTCAATTCTGTCTTTTATTTTAATAGTCAGCTTATATACATTTACTCATCAATTCAGTAGTACATTCATTATATAAAAAATAAAAAAATAAATAAAAAAAAAATAAAAAATAAAATTGTTTTCAAGTTTAATAAATAAGATTGTCAAAAAGCTGTATTCAGTTCATCTACTATTTACATAAGCTCATACACATAGCTTTTTGTGAATGGTACTTTTACATTCAAAACAAGTGGTGGATCAGTCATAGATGTGGAGAATTGGATAAGTGAGGTCAAACAGGGAAGGACCTGCCTATCTTAAAGATAGGCAAGCTTAGTGAACCTCCTCAATTTGTGCTGAGGAGGAATGAATTTGTAAGTTTGTTCAAGTTTTAGTTCCTCTCAAAGTTTCTAGTTCAGATCTGTTATAATTAGTAGTTGTACTGTTTGATTGAATTTTATGCTAATATAGTTGTTGTTGTTGCTACTTATAGAATTTGATTGTTCATTAGATAATTTCTGTTTGTTTAGATCTGTAATTTAGCAGCTTAACTATTTCATTTTAGTGGATCTATTCATCTGTTATCAACTTGTTTTGAGATATCTGAAATTGTTTGTAACTGTTTTACTGGTGGATATTGATTGATGATAGTGGTTTATCTAGTGGAATATTGCTAATTGGTGCTGTTATTATTAAGTTTTTGAAGTTTAGAATGGATGTATAGAGTAATCAGGCTTACAAGGTGTGTTTGGATTGTTGATCAGCTGAGCTGAGTTGATAATTTGTTGTTGATCATTGTCACACATAGGTCATTTAGGTTTAATACTAACTGGTTTAGTCAATATAAAATAGCTTATTCCTTAATTAGTCATTTCCTAGATTTCTTTTCATTAACTGCTTGCTTTAATTGATTTCAGTAGTTTTAAACTATTCGGCGTAATTGCATATCAGACTTTAGTTGGTATATTTCAGCTTAACTTCATATTAATAAAGCAGTTAGGAGTAGATTTTAGTAATAAAAATTAGATTAAGTCTAGTTAATTTGCATTCTCATAAGTCATTTGTTTTTACATGCAGTTTAGGCGTAATTCTAATCTGAACTTGTAGGCTTAATTTGTTAGCTTATATTGTTGGTAATTGTGGTGTTGAAATATTTGGTAGTTAGAAATTAAGTTTCAAAAAGGAAAACTGCTTTTGATACTATCTAGCTTTTCTGATTTTTCGCTCAAAGATTGGCTGTTCAGCCATTTATTCCCCTGCACTAGTGTTGAGTACCAGATTTATTGGACTGTTTGTAGTGGTTTTAAGTGTTTTGATAACTTCATTTGTGATTGAATTGTACTCACTGGCTTGTAGAGTAGTGGAAATCACCATTAGTTTCTCTATTCTAGTTTATCTCAGCTGCTTAACTAGAGCTTATTGTTCATAGCCTTGCTGAATTTTTGTGCTTGATTAATTGGCCTGCTAGTATTGATTTAAGCTTGTTTCTGTGCTCTATCTTGTTAAGTGAGATACATTTGAGTAGAATGAGCTTAGTGAATTGATTCTGAGCTACTGTGTTTGCTTATACCACATCTGTGCAGCTTATTGAGCTTTTTACTTAGCTTATTGCTTTGTTTATAAGTTTCTGAGTGATTCTGAGTTTTAAAGCAACATAATCAGTTACATTTGAGGTTTTTACAACCTCAGTGACTAGTGTTTTCAGTTTCATAAAATTTTATTCACAAGTGCTTAATAATAAGCACTTGTGAATAAGCAGTTTGTATAAATAAGCAGTTCCACTTTTCAAAATTTCTTCAAAATTTTATTTTAGGTTCTTTTTAATATTTTTGATTTTCTGGAATTTTTCCAGATTTTTCTGATTAGTTTAACTATTTTTAATAATTCTTTTTGATTATTTCCAATTTTTAAATAGTTTTTAAATCTAAAAATCAATAAAAAAATAGAAAAAGGTTCAGAAAAATACAAAAATAATTTTTAAATTTCTTTTATAATATTTTAGAATTTTTAGAATTTTATTTTTAATTTTCCACTTAATTTTCCTATTTTTCTTATTTTTAATTCATTTTTAATTCAATAAATACAAAATTAATTCTAGAAAATAAAAGAAAAGTCAAAAAAATATTTTTCTTTTTCCTAAAATTCTTTTTATTAGTTTTTAATTTTTAGAAAATATTTCCAAGTTCGTAGGTTCATTTTCCATATAACGTTACGTTTAAATTTTTACGTGTGCATTACCGTTTTCGCATTTTTTAATTCGGTGCATAGTTAGCTTGTACTCTTTGCATGCTTTATTGTTGTTTGTTAATATTTGATTTCCTGGATTGCTATTTTCACTATATCACTCTTTCACATCTCACTTTCACTACACGATTCCTAATTCGATAATTCAAATATTCCATTTGAGCTTTCGTTGGGAAGAACGACCCGGGAATTACTTTAACCGGTATTTCCTCGGAATATTATTATACTATAATTGAAATTTTTCGCATCAATTTTTGGCGCCGCTGCCGGGGAAGGCTTAAAGTGAATTTTTGAATAATTGTTTTGGAAAATCGTGTTTTGAAAACCTTCCTCTATCTTGTAAATATTTTCTATAAAAATATAAAAATTCAAAAATTCAAAACACTTTTACTAAAGTGTTTTCAAAATACCAAAAATAAAATAAAAGTTACAGCCTCGTTCCGATCGAAAGAAAGGGCGTTGTAAACCAAATAAGTCTTACAACATAAGAACACGTGAAATTAGTTGATTATCGGATTACTTCAATTCAACAACCGATTAAACGGGAAAATTCGTTTTTCTCGTTTCCTTGCGCGTGGTTTTGAAAGAAACGGTTTCAATTAACGTAACGTTTCACAAAAAAGAAAATAAAAGAAAATAAAAGTTTTTGTGATTTGTTTTTCAATAAATATAAAAACCAAAAATAATCTTCTTATCCTCTAAAAATTTGATTCTTTTTCTCAAACCCTCTTATTTTTAATTCTTATGGATACGTTTTGTAATAATTGTGGAGAACCGTTTTTCGGAGGGTTGTGTGTGTGGTGTACGTGCGACGAATGTGGAGATACCATTCGTGATGGCGTTTGTTTGAATTGTAATTCTCACACGTGTGATCAATATTCGTTCAATAATTCGTCAAATATTCCTAATTTTTATACACCACCACCACCTTCGTTTTATTGTTATAATTGTGGAAACCCGTCCGAAGAAGGAATGTCGTGTGGGCGATGTTTTTGTGACGGATGTGGATACACCAATTGTATGTGCTATGCTCCGAATGCTGATACGTCTTTCAATTACAATCCGAGCTTTGATTGTTATCCTCAAAATGATTCTTATGAGCCAAATTCGTGCTACAATGGTGATTTTCAAAATACATCAAGTTTTGAAAATTGTGGGGGATCGTTTGAAAATTCTTATCATGAACCTAATTCTTGTTACGATTCTAATGATTTTTATCAACCCCCACAAATTTCCAATTTCAATAATGATATTCTTGAACTTAAATCAATGATGGATAAGTTGAAAGAAATGGTGAATAATCGTTACACATCTACTCCCGAGCCTAATGAGAGATCGATGGAAGTACCTCGAGTTGAAGAAAGGAAATTTCAATTTTGTGAGTGTTGTTTGTACGATGATAGTTCCACAATCACGATCAATATAAATCCTCAAAATGATTCTATCTCTTCTCCCGTAGAGCCCGTGGATTCTCTAATAATGGGGGACGAGCCTCTTGACACTATTCCGGCAACGGAGTCTGACGAATTCAATACGTCAAGTGTTGAGAACCTCGTTCCAATCCAAAGTGAGTCTGGGGAAAATTCTAACGGTGATTCTTCTTCCCATCCTTCTTTCACACCGGTTGAAGGGAGTGATGTCGTTTCAGATGAGATCGAGGCGTTTCTTGCTAATGATTCCATTCCGATAATGGACGATTCTAATTTTGATCCGGAGGGGGATATTCGTTTACTTGAAGAATTATTGAATGAAGATCCGTTAACTTCTCTTCTTCCGATGAGTAACGAAGATTTAGTTGAAGTGGAGAGTTATACCGATTCTCACAATGAGTACACTTCGAGTGATGAAGACTCTTGTGGAGATATCGATGATAATGATGAGGATGATGATGACCTCGTTCCAAGGGTTTCCGATGCATTTGATAAGACTTTAACGAATCCGTTATTTGATTTTGAATCGGATTTTAATCAAATTTCAAATAATCCGCTCTTCGATATTCTTAGTGATGAGTCTGAAATAGAACCCGAGGTCCAGGTTTCACATGATATGATTGATTCTCCTCACGAGAAGTTCTCCGATGAACTTTCTTATACCATTTCGCAGCCGGAAATTGAAAATGACGAGAATGGTCTTCGAAGAAGTGTGCTTACTAAAGAATTACATAATGATGATTTATCTTCCGATACCGATTCATTTCTCTTTGATTTACCATCTTCTCGTCCACCCGCGAAACCGCCCGATGAAGATTTTGAGCTCGATGTAAATGAAGTTGTTGTTAGAGTGGTGGACGAGACTATTGATCATGATGATCCCGAGCTTAATATTTTACCCACCCTTGATTCAGATGTCGACTATGCTTATACTATCCGGGTGTTTAAACCGTTCTTTTCCTATCCCACTATTTCTTCTTTCCACTCCACCGGGAGTGAGGACACCATATTTGATCCGGGTATCTCTATTTTCAAGTGGCCGTTTTATCTGCTCTCCCCAAGGATAATTGAATTCGGGGATCGAGTCAAGCTCATGTGACTCGGTGAACAAAAACAAGCGCTTCGTGGGAGGCACCCCATGCTTATCAAATTCATCTTCTTAAATTTCTATTTTCTTTCTAATGTGACGTGAGGAGGGCTACCTCTTCCAATTTCTTGTGTTTTGTGCTTGTTGTTTGTGAATGTCCAGGATTTGCCCGAATAATGAAGACTCTCGTGCTCGTTGGTTTGTCTCAACTCGAGTTTCATCATTCGTTGCTTATCCAAAATATCCTAATCTTATCGACTAACGTTTTCTTTGGCATAATTAATAAACGGCCTAGAATTTTGTTAGGATTGCCTTAACCCATAAAACATTGAGGACAATGTTTCGTTCTAGTCGGGGGGAGGGTGAATCTTCGATTCGATTTTGACCTTGCATGTTTCACAAGTCATGTACTTTTGCAACTCCGTTTTTCCACCAAAAATAAAAAAATTGAAAAAATTGAGAAAATTTCAAAAAATTTTGATGAAAAAGTCATGAAAAAGTAAAAAAAATATGAGAAAAATTTGAAAAAGTTGTGCAAAAATATAATAAAGTTTGAATAAGTGTTTTGACACCTTGTTGACTTTCTTGCTGGCGAGAGTAGGAATAAATATTTTGACTTGACCGGGCGTGTTGAGCCCTAGCTTGTTCCCTTAACCAATGATGATCACATAAGCTTGTGCTAGTTTTGTACACCAGGAGCTATAAAATGCGAATTCTTTCTTAAGAATCTGCAAGTTCCCGTACTTGACTTTATACATGCGCAGCTTAAAAGCTTTCGCTAGTCTTTTACATCAGGAGCTAGAAAACGCGAATTCTTCTTCTAGAATTTGCAAGTTTCCGTAACTGACTTTATATATGCGTGGCTGATTATCGGCTAAGTATTCGCTGGTTTCATTATTTGGAATCTTAAATTGCGAAGAGCGAGAAATGATAGAGTTTATTTAGAAATTAGATGCTAAACGTGGAGTAGTGGTTCTCTTTAGAGCTCATGAGAGGTACTTGTGGCTTTTTACTCCCATCAGAAACGTCACCATATATAAAATAGATGTTCTAGGTTAATTAGTGGTATTTCGGTTTGAATAATATTTAGTTCTTTGTTTTCTTAAGAGAATTTTTGCTTTAGAAATTGGGTACATATCAAGGAACATCAAAAATAAGAGCCAAAAGTAAAAAAAAATCAAAAGTCAAAAGTTGATTATCTATGTGGTTTTGGAGCTACCCGTTAAGCTTCCATTTATGTTGAGAAAAAAGTAAAGTCAAGAAAGAAAAAAGTGAAGTATGAAAAAAAGTGAAAAATGAAAAAAATGAAAGTTGTAGTATTGTTTAATAAGAGCTATATATGTATCAATAAGTTGTTGGCGCGTGAGGTGCATGTGATACGTGATTAGTAATCAGTCACATGAGGTGCACGTGATTGTACTCCGCAACTTATATCTTTTATATGTATGTACCCAAATTCCTTGATGTGGACCGAATTTCTATTGCAGTGGTTCTTAAGAGAAAATGACTAACTACTTATCGTTTTAACTTAGGTGTCACTATCGGACTAAAAAGTTATCGAAATGAGAAAATATGAAGCAATTCATTTCTCAACAAAATAAAATATTGAGATACAAAACCTAGGAAATGGGAGTAAGGAGTATACACAAGTAACTGTTATGAGTAGTGTTAGCATCTAATTTGTAGATAAGCTGTGATCTCGTTTGTACGCTTAGTTTGGGGACTCGTGAAAAATCAAGGATGACGAATTTTAACCGTATGGTCGCTTCTTAAAAGAAGTATTTCTACTCGTTGACCCTAATAATTGTTGCAAAAATAATGAAAGTTCAACAAACCGTCACAAGTGTGAAGTATGGAAAAGTACAAAAAATAGAAAGTATAAGTGGAATAAAGGAATAAAAAGAAAAGTTTTGGAAAACGGAGCGTTTTTCGGGAATAAATGATTTTGTAATCTCTTTTGAACCGCCTTGCTACTTTTCAAAGTTAGTAAAAAGAGTATCGAAATTATTTATCTCAAGAGCGTGAATTGATCACATTGCGTGAGGACACGGCAATACCTTAGTCGGGGGGATTTTGGTGAGTACTTATTTACTCACCATTTTCTGGCCAAATATCGACCCAAAACGACTTATCTGAGCTAACAATTGCCAAGAAAACATATGTTTTTGTGTTTGTGACTTGCAGGTACGGATATCTAAGAAATAAACGAAAAATCATCAGAAAGCCGGAAAAACGAGCACGAGTTTAGAAGATGGTCAATTTGTCAAAGCTGGGAATCAGAGAATCAGTTTCAGTCCTTCATGTTCTCAGACTTATCAAGATTAGTCCTTGGAAAGACTTTTGAATATTGGCAGAAATTACCCTTGAAGTTTGGAATGTTACCAAAGTAGTCCTTGTAATTTGGTTACCAAAAATCTGAAATTATCACACAATCTATCACTAAGCTTAGCCTGGTCCATTTAACTACTCAAGCCCAAATTACCCTTAAAATACCCAAAGCCCATAGTCACAATTATACCCAAGCCCACCCATCTTCGGTCAATGGTCAAAAGTTCACACAACTAAATAAATAAACAAACCAAACGTACCACTTTATTATTTTCCCCAAATTCATTTTGAACCCAGAAATCCCCAATCCTCAAGAACCCTAAAATACCCAAATTCCCAATTACCCCTTTTTCCAAGTTAATTACTCCAATTAGCTAATGATAATCCAATCATTTTGGCTTCTAGAACCCCACGTGACCCTGCACATGTCAGAGAATGCAAGGAAATCTATCAGGGTCACGTGTCAGATATCCATTGGCTATGGCACGTCAATTTACTCATTGGATTCGGCTTCTAGAAGGTCTGACAAGGACAGAGAATGTACACGCTTGGATGGGACAGATGGTGCAGTATGATTGGTCAGAACACCTCACGGATCATAATCTGAGGGCTCACAATGATTCAAAGAAGCTCAAGGTCGCGGATTGCCAGCTTGGCACTTGGCTACCCCAATCCTCTCTCATTTATCTATAAATAGGTGTCATTTTCTTTCATTTTGTAAGTAGGAATTAAGCAAAGTTATGCTGCTAAAATGTACTTAGACTAGTTCTTGTAATAAGTTTCATTTAGATTTTAATAAAATCAGTATTTCTCTTTTCATATCTCAACTTGTTATTGCTTATTCAGTTTTAAATTCAGCTTATTATCAGCTTATTATCATTCAGTTGTAGACTTATTCACTTCTCAATTCTGTCTTTTATTTTAATAGTCAGCTTATATACATTTACTCATCAATTCAGTAGTACATTCATTATATAAAAAATAAAAAAATAAATAAAAAAAAAATAAAAAAAAAAATTGTTTTCAAGTTTAATAAATAAGATTGTCAAAAAGCTGTATTCAGTTCATCTACTATTTACATAAGCTCATACACATAGCTTTTTGTGAATGGTACTTTTACATTCAAAACAAGTGGTGGATCAGTCATAGATGTGGAGAATTGGATAAGTGAGGTCAAACAGGGAAGGACCTGCCTATCTTAAAGATAGGCAAGCTTAGTGAACCTCCTCAATTTGTGCTGAGGAGGAATGAATTTGTAAGTTTGTTCAAGTTTTAGTTCCTCTCAAAGTTTCTAGTTCAGATCTGTTATAATTAGTAGTTGTACTGTTTGATTGAATTTTATGCTAATATAGTTGTTGTTGTTGCTACTTATAGAATTTGATTGTTCATTAGATAATTTCTGTTTGTTTAGATCTGTAATTTAGCAGCTTAACTATTTCATTTTAGTGGATCTATTCATCTGTTATCAACTTGTTTTGAGATATCTGAAATTGTTTGTAACTGTTTTACTGGTGGATATTGATTGATGATAGTGGTTTATCTAGTGGAATATTGCTAATTGGTGCTGTTATTATTAAGTTTTTGAAGTTTAGAATGGATGTATAGAGTAATCAGGCTTACAAGGTGTGTTTGGATTGTTGATCAGCTGAGCTGAGTTGATAATTTGTTGTTGATCATTGTCACACATAGGTCATTTAGGTTTAATACTAACTGGTTTAGTCAATATAAAATAGCTTATTCCTTAATTAGTCATTTCCTAGATTTCTTTTCATTAACTGCTTGCTTTAATTGATTTCAGTAGTTTTAAACTATTCGGCGTAATTGCATATCAGACTTTAGTTGGTATATTTCAGCTTAACTTCATATTAATAAAGCAGTTAGGAGTAGATTTTAGTAATAAAAATTAGATTAAGTCTAGTTAATTTGCATTCTCATAAGTCATTTGTTTTTACATGCAGTTTAGGCGTAATTCTAATCTGAACTTGTAGGCTTAATTTGTTAGCTTATATTGTTGGTAATTGTGGTGTTGAAATATTTGGTAGTTAGAAATTAAGTTTCAAAAAGGAAAACTGCTTTTGATACTATCTAGCTTTTCTGATTTTTCGCTCAAAGATTGGCTGTTCAGCCATTTATTCCCCTGCACTAGTGTTGAGTACCAGATTTATTGGACTGTTTGTAGTGGTTTTAAGTGTTTTGATAACTTCATTTGTGATTGAATTGTACTCACTGGCTTGTAGAGTAGTGGAAATCACCATTAGTTTCTCTATTCTAGTTTATCTCAGCTGCTTAACTAGAGCTTATTGTTCATAGCCTTGCTGAATTTTTGTGCTTGATTAATTGGCCTGCTAGTATTGATTTAAGCTTGTTTCTGTGCTCTATCTTGTTAAGTGAGATACATTTGAGTAGAATGAGCTTAGTGAATTGATTCTGAGCTACTGTGTTTGCTTATACCACATCTGTGCAGCTTATTGAGCTTTTTACTTAGCTTATTGCTTTGTTTATAAGTTTCTGAGTGATTCTGAGTTTTAAAGCAACATAATCAGTTACATTTGAGGTTTTTACAACCTCAGTGACTAGTGTTTTCAGTTTCATAAAATTTTATTCACAAGTGCTTAATAATAAGCACTTGTGAATAAGCAGTTTGTATAAATAAGCAGTTCCACTTTTCAAAATTTCTTCAAAATTTTATTTTAGGTTCTTTTTAATATTTTTGATTTTCTGGAATTTTTCCAGATTTTTCTGATTAGTTTAACTATTTTTAATAATTCTTTTTGATTATTTCCAATTTTTAAATAGTTTTTAAATCTAAAAATCAATAAAAAAATAGAAAAAGGTTCAGAAAAATACAAAAATAATTTTTAAATTTCTTTTATAATATTTTAGAATTTTTAGAATTTTATTTTTAATTTTCCACTTAATTTTCCTATTTTTCTTATTTTTAATTCATTTTTAATTCAATAAATACAAAATTAATTCTAGAAAATAAAAGAAAAGTCAAAAAAATATTTTTCTTTTTCCTAAAATTCTTTTTATTAGTTTTTAATTTTTAGAAAATATTTCCAAGTTCGTAGGTTCATTTTCCATATAACGTTACGTTTAAATTTTTACGTGTGCATTACCGTTTTCGCATTTTTTAATTCGGTGCATAGTTAGCTTGTACTCTTTGCATGCTTTATTGTTGTTTGTTAATATTTGATTTCCTGGATTGCTATTTTCACTATATCACTCTTTCACATCTCACTTTCACTACACGATTCCTAATTCGATAATTCAAATATTCCATTTGAGCTTTCGTTGGGAAGAACGACCCGGGAATTACTTTAACCGGTATTTCCTCGGAATATTATTATACTATAATTGAAATTTTTCGCATCAATGACCCTCAGGATTGGGAAGAGGATGATCCTCAGGAGGAGGATATGCCTGATAATGATGGGTCGCTAGCACATTCAGTTCATTCTGCGAAGCCCGATTCCCCGATACATCTGTTAGACCCGGTTTCACCTGATCATCCGTTTTTGTTTGATTCACCACCTGGTAGTCCTGTGGCGTCGGATGCACCTTCTGAGGTTTCTGCTGAGCATGCAGAGTTAGGTGAGACTGGTAGGATGTGGGCTCAGATTACTGCACAGGGCGAGAGGATCTCGCGGATGTCTGACCGACTTGAGATGGTCATTGCTGAGTTATTGTTGAGTTGTTGCGGAGTTGAGGAGTCCACGCCAGCATCATGGCTAGATCGATTTGGATTTGTATTGCTTCTTAAGCCAGGGAGTGCTTGGTTAGGAGAGTTGGTTATTCTATCTCTTAAGTCATGCTATTAGAATTGTATGTTCGTCTCGTATGGAACGATTAGTATTTATTACGTCTTTTGGTATTTTGGAACGAAGTGTCGATCGCTACTTGTATGGACGATGGTGATTTCGTATGATATTCTACGGTTTTTGCCATACATGGAGAATTGGGTTCCTATTTGTGTGGCTGATATTGTATTGGCATTACATTCGTATTTCGACTTTCACCAATCGGATTCTTGTTAGACGTTATGATACGTGTTAGTGGAGACTTACGAACCTTGTATTGTGACTTATATTAATTGCCCCACGACAAACCCCTGTTAGAGCTACCAGAACTGGTCCTGCAACGACTACCCTTAGTCGTCGAGGGCGCCGTCCTACTCGAAATGTTGAAACCCCTACTCCTGAGAACCTGGACACTACTAACCGCAACGACAGGAATCAAAATGTTGATGTTCAGGGAGACAAATGATCATGTTCCACTTAACGCACCCACTGTGGATCAAGTAATGATCAATCAACTTGTGGAGCAACGAGTTGCTGAGCTACTAGCTGAGTCAAATCATTCCAACAATTCTGTTGGAACATTTCCACCTGTTCGTGCTAATGAACGTAACTACAAGGAGTTTAAAATTCGTGGACCCATTGAGTTTGGTGGAACCAAAGGAGTGGTCTACTTGGTCAAGTGGATAGAGAAGACGGAGTTAGTGTTTAATGTCAGTGGTTGTGTGGAGAATGCAAAGGTAAAGTTTGCTTCTTTTACTTTCAAGGATGAAGCTTTAACTTGGTGGAACAATTACCGAAATGCAGTTGGGAGTGATGTAGCTTATGCCATGACTTGGGAACAATTTAAGTCTCTGCTGATTCAGACTTATTGCCCAAGGGATGAGGTCAAGAAGCTAGAGATTGAGTTTTGGAACCACAAAATGAAAGGTAATGATATGACAACTTACAATCGTCGTTACCAGGAATTAGCCTTGCTTTGCCCAGATATGGTAAAAACCGAGACTCAAAAGATCGAGAGGTATACTGATGGGTTGCCTGTAGCTACGAGAAATGATGTGATTTCTGTTAGGCCTGTAAACATCTATGAGGCAATCACGATTGCTCAACAACTTATGGATTCGTTGGAATTAGAAGAAGCTGATAAGGAGAAGAATGGAAAGAGAAAGAGAGACCGTCACTCTAAGGGTAATGATCACCGAAACAAGCAACAAGCTGTTGCTAAGGCTTATGCTATTGGGAATGGAGATAAAAGGAACCAAAATGGTGATGCACCCAAGTGAGGTCGTTGCTACAAGAATCGTACAGGACAATGTACTGTGATTTGTCAGAGTTGCTCAAGGAGAGGACATGTAGCTAGGGATTGTAGAGCACGACCCCTTGCTATGGTTCAAGCTACTCCGGAAGTGAGAAGTAAGGCAGATGTTACTTGTTATGGATGTGGAAAGAAGGGACACTATAGGAATGAGTGTAGGGAATCATGGAACCAAGGAAATCAAGGATCGGGTGGTAATGGGTACAATCATGGAAACCATGGAGCTGGAGGAAACCGTGGATGACAAGATAATGGGGACCAACGTGTGGAAGCTGGAGTTGCTCATGGAAGAGTGTATGCACTTGGGAATGAGAGAGGAGAAGATCCGAACATCGTTACTGGTACGTTCCTTCTCAATAATCGTTATGCTTCCATACTATTTGATACTGGTGCCGATAGAAGTTTTGTGTCCACTACGTTGCACCCTTACTAGAGAAACCCCCGATGGCCTTAGGAATTGGTTATGATGTAGAGTTAGCTAATGGGAACATCGAAAGGATTAGGACTATCATTCGCAGTTGCACGTTAAATTTCCTGAACCGTCCTTTCAACATAGATCTTCTACCCGTCACGTTAGGAAGTTTCGATGTCATCATTGGTATGGATTGGTTGTCGAAGTATCGCAATCACATACTTTGCAATAAGAAGATCGTGCGTGTGCCTTACGGAAAGGAGATTCTAAATATACAAGGAGATCGAAAAGGTTCGAGGAGCCCATCCCGATTAGCGGTCATATCTTGCACTAAATTACCGAAGCTAATGGAAAAAGGATGTTGCCTTTTCTTAGCTCAAATCTCTGAGAAAGGAGGGAAGGAGAAGAAGGAAAGGTGCACTGGAGATGTGCCTATAGTTCGTGATTTTCCTGATGTATTTCCCGATGATTTTTCGGGAATCCCGCCTCCTAGGCAAGTAGAGTTTCAGATTGAGTTGATACCTGGTGCCGCACCTGTGGCACGAGCGCTTTATCGTCTTGCACCTACTGAACTGGAAGAGTTGTCGAAACAATTAGCGGAGTTAGCCGAAAAGGGATTTATAAGACCAAGTTCTTCGCCTTGGGGAGCCCCAGTCTTATTTGTGAAGAAGAAGGATGGATCGTTTCGTATGTGTATTGATTATCGAGAGCTGAACAAGTTAACGGTGAAGAATAGATACCCGTTACCGAGGATCGACGACTTGTTAGATCAGCTTCAAGGATCGAGTGTGTATTCGAAGATCGATCTGAGATCGGGATATCATCAGCTTCGAGTTCGCGAGGAAGATATTCCGAAAACGGCTTTCAGAACCCGTTACGGGCATTACGAGTTTCAGGTGATGCCGTTTGGGTTGACTAACGCACCGGCGGTATTCATGGACCTCATGAATTGGGTGTGTAAGCCTTACTTAGATACGTTTGTGATTGTGTTCATCGATGACATTCTAATTTATTCGAAGAATGAGAAGGAGCATGAGGAGCACCTAAGACTTATCTTAGAATTGCTCAGGAAGGAGAAACTGTATGCCAAGTTTTGGAAATGTGAATTTTGGATTCCGACGGTACAATTTCTAGGTCAATTGATTGATAGACAAGGAGTTCATGTAGATCCTGCTAAGATTGAGGCGATAAAAGATTGGGCTGCACCTACAACCCCAACCGAAGTTCGTCAATTTTTGGGTTTAGCTAGTTATTACCGAAGATTCATTGAGGGATTTTCGAAGATAGCTAAACCATTGACCAAATTGACCCAAAAGAGTGTTAAATACGAATGGGGAGATAAGGAAGAGGAAGCATTTCAATTACTTAAGGAGATGTTGTGTAGTGCTCCTTTCTTAGCGTTACCTGAAGATAGCGAGGATTTCGTCGTCTATTGTGACGCTTCTTATAAAGGTTTGGGAGTTGTGTTAATGCAACGAGAGAAAGTGATAGCTTATGCTTCCCGACAGCTCAAGAAGCATGAGAAGAACTACACCACCCATGATTTGGAGTTAGGTGCTGTGGTTTTTGCCTTAAGGATATGGAGACATTACTTGTACAGAACCGAGTGTGTTGTGTTTACTAACCACAAAAGTCTACAGCTCATCTTAAATCAAAAAGAGCTCAACATGAGACAACGACGTTGGATCGAGTTGCTAAGCGATTATGATTTCGAAATTCGCTACCATCCTAGTAAAGCAAACGTTGTTGCCGATGCTCTTAGTCGAAAAGAGAGAATACCACCGTTACGAGTTAGGTCATTAGGAATGACTATCGTATCGCCATTACCGTCTCAAATATTAGAAGCTCAAACGGAAGCGTGGAAAGCAGAAAATCGACCTGCTGAGAAAATATTTGGGATGGCAGAAAATGGGAAGGGATTTGTTAAGCGTCCTGATGGAGTATTATGTTATAGAGAGCGAAATTGGGTACCTTTGTATGAAGGAATTTGAGAGTTGATTATGCACGAGTCGCATAAGTCAAGATACTCTATTCATCCTGGGTCTGACAAGATGTACCAGGATTTGAAAAGTGATATTGGTGGCCAAATATGAAGGCAGATATAGCGTTATACGTTAGTAAGTGTTTGATTTGCTCTAAGGTTAAGGCAGAACATCAAAGACCGTCAGGATTATTGACGCAGCCAGAACTCCCGGTTTGAAAATGGGAGCGGATCACAATGGATTTTATTACCAAATTACCAAAGACAGCTAGCGGTTGTGACGCTACCTGGGTAATTGTGGATCGATTGACTAAGTCTGCTCATTTCCTGTCAATTAGTGAAGATGATAGTGTGGATAAACTTGCGAGGTTGTATGTGAAGGAAATTATTTCTCGTCATGGAGTTCCGATATCGATTATTTCTGATCGCGATAGCCGCTTTACGTCAGCCTTGTGGCGATCACTTCAAACGGCTTTGGGGACGAGACTTGATATGAGTACTGCATATCATCCCCAAACCGATGGTCAAAGTGAGAGGACCATTCAGACTTTAGAGGATATGCTTCGTGCATGTATTATAGACTTTGGTAAAGGCTGGGAGAAGTATCTACCCCTTGCGGAATTTCTCCTATAATAATAGCTACCACACAAGTCTTAAAGCTGCACCATTTGAAGCTTTGTATGGCCGAAAATGTCGTTCGCCTATTAGTTGGGCGGAAGTTGAAGATAGCCAACTCACAGGCCCTGAACTTATTTTGGAGACTACTGAGAAAGTGACTCAAATTCGTGATCGATTACAAGCAGCTAGAGATAGACAGAAAAGTTACGCCGATCTGAGACGTAAACCTCTAGAGTTCCAGGTTGGAGACAAGTGATGCTGAAAGTATCGCCTTGGAAAGGTGTGATACGTTTCGGGAAACGTGGGAAACTCAACCCCTGCTACATTGGACCATTTCTTATTTTGGAAAGAATTGGGCCCGTGGCTTATAGGTTTGAATTACCACATGAATTGAGTAAAGTTCATGATGTGTTTCATGTTAGTAATTTGAAAGAGTATCTTTCTGATTAGATGCCGGTTATACCGATGAAAGATATTAGTGTTGATGAGAAATTAAACTTTGTGGAAGAGTCGATTGAGATTTTGGATCGTGAGACTAAGCGACTCAAGCGAAGTCGCATTCCACTCGTCAAGGTTCGTTGGAATTCCCGACATGGACCGGAATTTACGTGGGAACGTGATGATGAGTTCCGAAGATATATCCGAAGCTTTTCACTTCGTAGATGGATTGTTCTGAGAGAAACCCGGGACGGGTTTCTTCTGAGGCTGGGAGGATGTGACAACTGGCGAATTAGGGAGTCATTTTGAAAACCCGCATTACGTAAAAGTTCGTTTATAAATTATATTTGGAATTTTATTCATAACGAACTTGAAAAACCAATATTTTGGTTGATTATATCTAAAACTTTTATGGAATCGAGTTTGGTTTATCGATGTGATGAGAAATTATTTCGAGATTTTATTTGGCACTACGTTGACTCCGGCACTAGGATAACCTAACTAAAATTTTATGTCTTGAGTTTACGAATTCGACTATATAATTATTTATTGAACGTACCGCGTGATGTTAAATGATTTGGAACGAGCTCGGTTCGAGAAAGAGTTGGAGCGTTTTAAAAGTTACGGGTTTTGGTCCGTGTAATTTACACCCACCCATCTTACCCTTAATATTATTATTATTATTATTATTATTATTATTATTATTATTATTATTATTAAAAATAATTATTTTTTTTAGTATAAGCTACAAAAAATCGTCCTTGTGGTTTCTGCATCCCACACACACAAACACATCTCATCACCCTCCTCCCTTTTCTCTCTTATCCAAACCCTAGCCGCCACCTACTGTTCCGGCCACCACCGCCGCGTCACCGCCGGTCTCCTCACCACACCGCCACCATAAAACGAATCCCCATCTCATTCCCTACCTGATCCACTACTACACGCGCCCAGGTCTTGCAACTTTGATGTCGTAATCACCCTACGCACCTCTATTCTCTTATTGTTGGTTCGATATATATCGTTTGGAGGACGATTAGGTAAGTGTATGAGTGAAACCGTGACCCTTGGTCACGGGTTTCACACTCTTCGACTTGGGATCGATCTTGAACGTGGGAAACATGGTGATATTGATAAAACATGATTTAAAACACGGTTTGGTATCCATTTGAGTGGTATGTGTGGGTCGAGCGAGTTCAGGCCGTGAGTTGAGACTCATGGTAATATTCTGGTCGTGTTCTTGACCAAGATATCTAAATGGTTTGACCAAGTACTTGTGTAGATCGATTTGCTTTTGGGTTTGATTTATTATTATTGTTGTTATTGGAGTGGTGTGACCTTGGAGGTCTGTTTGGTTATTGATGGCTCGGTATGGACAAGCCATGACCCAAGGGGTCTCTTGGCTGTGTTCGTGGCTCGACAAGGGTGAGATGAGACCCATAAGGGTTCGGCAACAACTAGTGTTATTTTTTCCTTTGATGTGATACTTGATTATTATTTGATGTTATTTGTTGTAGTGTTGTTATTACTTGCTGTTGTTGTTGTTTTGTTGCTGGCCGAGGAAAGAAGAGGTCGAGACCCTCGTGGTCTCGGCAATGATCTTGGTAAAATTTTATTGATGTTGTGTTGACGAGTATGATGTGGGGACCGATTGTGAGACGGTCAAACTAGAATGACGGAGATAGGTTAGTCGGGTGCCGTAGTCGGACCCTATTGTTGTAGCACGTGTTTTGGGTATTGTTGGACGGAGATTGATTACTTGATTTTGACTTGATTATTATTTCTATTTTGGACTTGGACAATGAGCCGAGAGTGATGACTCGGACATGTGACCATTTCGTATGACTCGATGAATATTTATAATTAAACGCAAATAATAAAACTCGTAATAATATTATTGGCAATATAAACGTTTATATAAATATATAGACGTGAATAACGTATATATAAATATATAAATGCGTATATTAATAATAAAACGATCACGAGTAATATTATAACAATAACGTAACGATAAATATTATACTATGAAAGTGGTGTAATAAATGTCGGGAGCGTTATTATTATTAAACAACTATAAATAACGATGAAATCTTGACGTTAAATAAATATTAAATAAAATAACTTCTTTTAAATAAATAAAGGAAACTATCGAGTCATACGGGGTCGTGGTCACTTGAGTCCAAGTGGTTTATTATTTGTGACGTTTGTGTTGTCACGGATATATGACGATTAATACATTCATTTTCGATAACTACGTAACTTATTTAATCGACGGGTTAAATAAGAGCTATTTAGTTGTTTAAATTGAGTATATTAATGGGCATCGTATCCTACGACGCCCATAGGTTGTGGTATGTGTACGGGAATAATAAGTTACTAAGTATCTCGTGGGATTACCAAATTGACGAATTTGGTGAGCTTAACGGTATAGTTAGTGAAGTTATTAAACTTTGATATATACCATATAGTACTTTATGTGCAATGTGTGACCTAGGATTCGGGTATAATCCTAGAATAGTATATTAAGTAAATAAATATGGAGGATTACCAAATCGACGGATTTGATAAACTTCGATGATTTATTTAAGTAATATATTAGGCTAATATTAGACCCATAGATTGTTTTATCATCCTTTTTGTTGTGACTTCTTGGTTTGAGTTGTGACGACCCACCACCTGTATGGATACCAAACGCAAATACACCAAACTAATACGAAATGGATTTTCGGAAATAAAACGGATTCTCGTCCGGGTTTGGGAATATCTTGAAATTGAGGAAATGATTTCTGAACGAGTTGATATTGTTAGGTCGTGCCGAGTCCGTAGTTGCCGTCTTTTGAGTTATTATACGTCTTACCTCTACCGATTTCTGATTGCTGATTTCTGGACTTGAGGTGAGTCATAGCCCCACTTTTTACTCTTGAACTATGTTTTCAATACTTGGGGTGAGAAACGTGCAAATCATTTTATGTGGACTATTATCGCTTCTATATTCTTTCTAAACTTGCTATGCGTATGGACTAGGATCTATTGTCAGCTTTAGTCACACATATCGTGTGTACTATTCAAGGTTGGCTTATTTGAATTTTGGTGGATTGTCAGCTTTAGTCACATATAGGTTGTGTGTACTATTCAAGGTTGGCTTATGTGGTTATTTGGGATTGTCAGCTTTAGTCACATATATGTTGTGTGTACTATTCAAGGTTGACTTATTTAGATACTATAGTGTGCACCTATAGGTTATTAATACTTCGGAGGTTATCCGAGTATTTATTAGTATTGCGGGGGTTACCCGAATATCTATGTTAGAACGGAGGGTATCCGTGTGTTATGTTGGAGCGGAGGGTATCCGCAGGCTTTTAGCGAATCCTTAGTCTAGCTAGCAAGCGTTTTGCGTATATGTCCACTATATTGTTAGATGAAATTAAACCTATGATCTCACCAGCGAAAGCTGACTTTTAGCACGTTTTCTCAGGAAATTAAGTGATGCTCTATGGATGCTTGGATTGGAGGCTTGGCAATGGCACTGGTTATGGATCTACTTTTTCTAAAACTCTGATAAACTATTGTGGACCTACGTTTATTTCTTTTGGGCCTGACTCTGAATGATGTTGGGATAAATGTAAACTTTAAAACCCCGTTTTGGTTGTGTTTTTCTTATGTTTACTTTATCTCGTTCTATTATGTCTTGTGTTGGATACCAATCCCCGTAACACCCCGAAAGCTTGTTGAGTCTTCCGCTGTACCAAATTTTGGGGGTGTTACAGTCTTCCGCTTCTGGAGTCCACCGAAAATCTCCCTTCTTTGTGCACTTTGTGAGTGTTTCAAAGAGAGGAAGTGATTTGTCCGCTGATTTGGACAAGAATCGGTTCAACCCGGCCAGTTTGCCGTTTAGTGACTGGACTTCTTTTAGTGTGCGCGGTGAAGGTAGTTCGATGACCGCTCTTGTTTTTTCTGGACAAGGTTTAATACCATCGGGTTCTATTAGGTAACCAAGAAACATGCCTTCTGTTGCACCAAAAGTGCACTTCTTAGGGTTCAACTTCATGTTTATTCTTCCCAATGTTTTAAACGTCTCCTCTATGTCACGCACCAATTCCTCTTCGGTATGGCTTTTTATGACTAGGTCATCAACATAGACCTCCAAATTGCGGCCTACTTGCTTCTCAAATGCATTGTCCACTAACCGTTGGTATGTGGCCCGTGCATTCTTTAAACCAAAAGGCATTTTTGTGTAGCAATACACTCCTTGACTCGTGTGAAAAGCTGTTTTTTCTTCATCCTCCTTGGCCATTTGAATTTGGTGGTATCCTTTGTACGCGTCTAGGAAGCATTTCAAGGGATACCCGCACAGGGATTCTACTTTCCAATCGATTTCTGGTAGTGGGTAGCAGTCTTGTGGACATGCTTTGTTGAGATCGGTGAAGTCCACGCACATTCTCCAACTACCATCGCTTTTCTTTACCATCACTGGGTTGGAAAGCCAATTGTGGTAGTAGACTTCTCGCATAATCCCTGCGTCCACAAGCTTGTGTACTTCCTCTAGGATAGCTTTTGCGCGTTCTGGAGCTTGGCCACGTTTCTTCTGGCGTATTGGAGGATATCCTTGTCGGATTTCGAGCTTGTGTTCAGTAATGGCTCTTGGCACTCCAGTCATATGTTTGGGTTCCCATGCGAAAATGTTTAAGTTCCTTTGCAATAGTGTGCACACAGCTGCTTTGCCCTTGTCGGATAGTGATCCCCCAATTGATATCTCTTGGTCAGGATAATCTGGGTTAATTGCAACTTTCAGGTTTGTCACCTTATTCGTGTGCTGTTCTAGAGCGCGCGGAACTTCATCTGCCACTATGTTGCATTCTCTTGGAGATGTGGTAGTGTTGTAGAGGGTGACGATCCCTCCTTCTACTGGGAATTTAAGCATCCCATGTGCGGTGGATGGGACTGCGCGCATAGCAGATATCCCTGGTCTCCCAATAATGCCATTGTATGATGAGGGAGACCTGATCACCATGAAGTTCATCCAAGCCGTTGTAGCATGGTATTCGTTACCAATGGCTACAAGTATGCGTAACTGCCCCATGGGCCAAATTTTCTCACCTGTGAATCCAGTCAGCGACGTCGTGGCTGGGATTAACTGGTTTGTATCTCGGGTTTTAGCCTTCTGAAGCAGTGTTCATACATGATGTCCGCAGATGCTCCTCCATCCACATACATGCGGTGGATCTCATGACCCCCCGCTTGTATCTCGATGGTGAGTGGTTCGATTACCCCGTTGTCCGCAGTGAGGGTGGGGAAAGAGATATGGTTTCCCTTGGAAAACCTTTGGCTGACTTTTTGCTTCGTATGTCGCTGCCACGATTGTATCATGTATATTGTATCAGCTTTATTTTTTGGTATCTCCTTTTTGGCCCCATTCCTTTGTCTATCTTTCCCTTCTTTGATGTTTTTAACGAGGTGGTCCATCTTTCCTTCTCTTACTAATTTATCAATTAGCTGGCGTAGTTGGACGCACTCGTTAGTAGTATGACCCTTCTGTCCATGATATTCGCAGTAACCTCCTCCGATGCACTTTTCTTCTGGGGTTAGCATGGGTGGAGGTTTTGGAAAATTTGCTCCCTCCGTCGCGAATATTTCTTTAGGGGTTTTTGTCAGTGGGACGTACTTGTCGTTATTTCTTCCACTGTTTTGGTTGCGGTAATTCCTGTTGCGGTTGCCACTTTGGTCGTTGGATTGTCTCCTTGACTGTTCTTGTGGTTTAAAGGTTGAATAACCTTTTTTGCTGTCTGCCGCTGCTGCTTCCCCTTGAACGAAGGATCTGGTGCGCTTTGTTAGTTCATCAAAGCTTTGGGGTACTTTGTCATTTAGCTTTCGTATCAGCTCTGGATTATTGATCCCATTCATGAACCCTGAGATTTTTAGTACCTCGGGACATGCCTTGACTTGCATGCATTCATCCTTGAAGCGCTCCATGTAGGCGCTCGTGGATTCCCCTTGGCGCTGTTTCACTCTGGCAAGTTCCACAGGGTTCTTTGCGCACTTCTTTCGTTGTGTGAAATTTAGGCGGAATGCCTTCCGCAGCTCTTCGAACCCATTTATGCTTCGTCGTGGAAGCTTGCTGAACCATGTTCGGGCATTCCCTACCAAGGTAGAGTTGAACATATGGCACCACACAGGTTGTGGCCAGTTTTCGATAGCGGCTGCTGACTCGAAAATTTTTAGATGATCATCATGATCGCCCGTGCCATCGTATGTTTTAACATTAGTGGACATACGCCTTCTCTTGTCATCTGAGAAGTCACTTATGCGTCGTGTAAACGCATCAATCTTTTGGCGACGCCAAGGAAGGGAAATATCCTCATCCTCGTCGTACCGGCGTCGGTTCTTAGATTTCCAATGTCCCGTCTCTCTATCCTCGTTGTCCGAGGAGCTGCTTGAAGGGGAGTCGTTTCACCTATGGCGCTTGCGCCGTTTGTCCTCGGAGCCCGAATTTGAAGGACTTGTACTTGGGGAGTAGTGTTTTCCCAACTATCTTGGATTCTTCTGCCTCCTGACCTTAAGGTGCTTACGCTTGGTGAATGTTGTCGTCCAAGCCTATCTTGTATCCTGCGGTTACCAAGCCTAGCATGGACACTGGTGCGCCTCGCGTTGTCTTCGTAATCCTCCGAGTATTGTGAGTTAGATGTGGTACCAAGTCTATCATGGACGCTGGTGCACCTCTCACTGTTTCTGTGCTCAGGGTGGCGCGGTGGAGATTTTTCTTGGTTAAAGTTTAGCCAATTTTGCGGGTTGCGGCTTGACCTTTTCCTTGCCTCCTCTTGCATGAGACGAATCAAAGTCTCATAATGTTGGGACACAAGATCGTTTAATGCTACTTCAGGTACATCCTCTTCTACTGCAAGGATGCCCGTCTCCGCATGGGGTTCCCTCCCTCTATTAGCTGCTCCCGGTGGCACAGTGTTGTCCACTATGGATGCCATCTGGTGGGGAGTGGTGAAGAGGGTGCGCTAAATGTCCTCAGCGCTTGAGACTACGGTAGCAGTTCGGGTTGTTCCCGAAAGCAATTCTACCGCGGTCGAGATTGGAGTCGCGTTTGATTCACGATGACCAGGCGCACTGGTTGTTCCAGAGGTTGGTTTAGGAGTCGAAACTTGATTCTTCTTCCTATGTGAATCGTCACGTGTTTTCTCCAGCTGCGGAGTCCGCTGGCCTGAGTTCTTGTTTTTCGACATTCTGGTTTTGAGTTCTTAGTGTATGGTCCCATGGATGGCGCCACTTGTTGATACAAAAGTTGGGCTTACCTTGTTCGTACTCCTGTTCTCGTACCAATTAGAACTTTAGTGCTTGTGAAACCTGCGCACTAAGAAAGTAAACAACACCGTTAGACTTATCGTGGGATTGTCTCCCACGATTAGACTCCGGCGTGAGAGTAAGTAATCGGTTTTAGGGTTTGTAGAAGAGTTAGGGATTGTGTAAATCGTACCTTTGAATGAGAATATATCATTCTATATATAGGGCGCAGAAACCGTGTAGGTTTCTTGCTCCTTACTCTTCGCACTCGTGGTGCTTATCTTAGGTAAGGATATCTATCCGTGAATAGATGATCCTTATCCCTTAATTATGCGTGCCGGTTGGGCTTTGGGCTTCGTAAGCCCATGCCGTTGGTGTTAAAGGCCCAAGTCATTTGTCGTGATAACCCACTCGTGGTGGAGTTGGGCTTAGTAATGTCTATAATTTGGGCTCGTGGCCCAACTATAGGCTATACGTCATCAATGGTCATAAATCCAAAACATGTCATTGGCAAGCATTTGAGATAAAGTATAACAAGCTTAGAGACCAAAAGTAGTGGTCATGGGTTTCTAAGTTAGACATCAAGCTGGTGGTCACTGGGTTTTAAGACAGAAACCAAAGCTGACAGTCACTGATTTATCAATACTGAGACAAAAATTAGTAGTCACGTAAACCCTAAACCCTAAATATACTACATGGCAATTATTTCATTGGGTTTTTGAGTTAAATACCAAAAAAATGATGGTCAATACCAAAAGAATGTAGACCAAGATGTTGTATCATGTGTGAAAGTTGGAACAAAGATGATAAAAAGTAAAGTGACGAATTTACCCTCACATGCAAAAAGGAAAGTCGAGGGACGATGGTAGTGATTTTGGCCAAACCATAGGGACGAACAGTGCAATTTACGCTACTTCAAATTTACATTCGTGGGCAATGGACATGGGTACCTTTAACTTGTCACCCGCCCGTCACCGCCAGTGGGTATAATTTTCTACCCATGCCCATGTCCATGGGTATCTTTTGGCCATGAGTAAACCGGCTAGTGAAATGCAACAAAAAACATAAAACCGTTATATGAAAACTAATTATAAAATTGTGTAATAAGACATCATATCAATTTGCCAAATACCAAGTACACAAAACATTTAAACATATATATGAAACTAGAAAATTAAACACGATTACACAAAATCATAGTCATATTGGTAAATTTCAAGAGATAATGTAAATAAATTAAAATTTCATTAAAACACAAAATCTAGTCACTTGATCCTTTTAGTATTTTGTTTCTTCAACAACTTACAAACAACCTTACAAATATTTATTGTGTTTTCAAGAGAGTTATATATTATTTTATTCAATATATACCAACAACCTTTAAAATACTTAAGCATTATGACTTTAGATTAACATAAATGGGTTCACAAATACACTCACAAGTATTTTGTGAGGTATATCTAGGGCTGAGCATCGATCATAAACCGACCTGACTCGAATCGAGAAAACCGAGGACCGAAAACCGTGAAAAACGCAAACCGAAATCGAACCGAATGTTGTCGTTTCGGTTCGGTTTTGTCGGTCTAGGTGTATTTTGGTATGTTTTTTTCGGTTTTGGGCCGAACCGGACCGACCCAACCCAATCCGAAACCGAAATCATTTAAAACCTGAAACTGAAACCCAACTGACGGGCTGTCGGTCCGGTTCGGTTTTTGTCAATTCGATCGGTTTCGTCGGTCCAATTCAGTTTTGAACCTTCAATGCTCAGTCCTAGATATATCCGTAGGTATATATTTTAAATGAGTGTCATGAGATTACCATGACTGATATGCATTACCCGTTACTCGTCCGCCCCGACTAATGGGCACAAATTTTCCCACAACCCATGAGTAATACTTGACCGGATTGTCATCCCTACTCAAATTGGACCCAATTTTTACATTTAATAAAAAACGTATATAAGTCAACTATTAACACATAACTCGGTTTTTATTCTCACACCACCACAATCAAGCTCAGACCGTACACAATCGCACCACCACCGTCGTTGCTCACCACCACAATTGCACAACCGTCGTCGTCTCGTAACAGTAATCAATTTGAGCTATTTTCAGTTTCATTTCGTTTCTTATATAATTTTACGTGTCTTTAATTATCATTTTTTCTTGTGAATTTTATTGTGATAAGTGTAGAGAATACTTTTTGTATGTGTAGACCAAGTGTTCGACGAAATCCCAACTGTTTTTTCCCTAAAAATGTTGTGGACCACGTGTTTGACGAAATGCCTGACTTAAGGGGGTGTTTGTTTAAGCTTATATGCGGGCTTATGAGCTTATTTGATTTCGGCTCATATTTCATAAGCCTTAATTTTCCGGCTTATATCGAGACTTATGAGCTTATATGAGTTTAACTCATATAAGCCCACAAGCTTTAAAATATGCCGAAAAATTTGGGCTTATGAAATATAAGCCGAAACCAAATAAGCTCGTAAGCCCACATATAAGCTTAAACAAACACCCCCTTAGTTGTGTGTAGTTTTTGTTAAAAATGTCGTCAATATGGAGGTTTTACCCACCTAGGCAAGGCCTCGAGTCTTGTCTAGTGCGATAGGGGTTTCCTTCCGCGTGCATAAAGGGAAGGGTGCCATTGCCTTATGCGCTGAACCCAACCTAGTTGTGTGGGCTCGCTACGCCTTTTGGGCTAGGAGCCATGTAGCCACAATTGCCATCCAAAAAAAAAAAAAAGAAAAAAGAAAAATGTCGTCAATATATGTGTAGAACAAGTGTTCGACCATTAATATCATTTAACACTTCAATTGCAGCGAAACATGTATCCTTTGTGTGTTTGTATAAAGTTTAATGCAATTGTACGAGTGAATATGGACAAGTCATGGATGAACATAGCTCATAGGACACGCGATCCAAGATATGAGTTGATGCATAATTTTTAACAGAAAAAATGTAAGTTTACTAGAGAAATAACTGAAAATGTTTCTACATGTCACGTGTATATTTTGAGTGTACGCTATGTGTATTGGACTATTAGTGTGTATATGCGCCTATGCGGCTACCTTTACAATATCATGGATTGACTGATACTTATACACAATACATGCACGCTTTAAGGTAGAAGAAGCTGTGATGGTCTACAAGGAAGCATATGGGTGCAGTTGTTAGTTGATAGGTTTTGCTATGTATATTCAGTCGATATAGGTTAGTTTGTGCTAGGTTTAGATATTAATTCGGTTTTTGAAACATAAACCCAGCATATGCATTTATTATGAATATGAAACATAAACCCTGGTGAATGACTGCAAATAGTGGTTAATGAAGAAATTGAGATGTTTTTGAAGTGTTGCGTATGTTGTGATGATGTTGGAGCTTCTTTTATGGTTTATCATTAGGGTTTATAATAGTGTTTTTTGAGGAAATGTAATACGGAATTAGGCGGTTGAGTAGCTTGTATAGTTATTTTAGATAATTTAGTCTATTACGAGTATTATTTATTAAGCGGTTGTGTGGAAATGCGTTACAAAACAAGTTTTGTGTTTCTGTTAGGTATTGTGTTTTGTCTTGATGAAAACGCCGATGGTCTCTTTTTTTAAAAGGTTGTCAAAACACTGTATTCTGATTATTTACGTGTTGTAAAAACAATAATCAGATAATTGCTACCAATACAAACACCTTTTAGTCGACCGGTTTCATTGTCATCAAACTTGTTTGCAGTCATTCACCAGGGTTTATGTTTCATATTCATAATAATTGCATATGCTGGCCATGTGATATTTTAACTTTTCTGTTTGGTTTATGATGCTGGAAACTAGCTCTTAAAGCAAATGTTAGATTAGTATGACTGTTTTCATGTTTTAGACACTGATGGTTATCGTGTTTGAATAAGTAACTGGAATCATCAGCTTTATTAAGCAAGTAGGTTCTGTACTTTTGCTGCTTTACGAGGAAAAAGTAACTAAATAGATCGATGTTTTACAGGTTAATATTTCATACATCGTTAATGCTTAAAGATTCTGTTTTCTGCAGCTGGTTAATTTAGAACAAGTAAACTCATGGCGAATGAGCAAACCGGAAATGAAAGTCTGCAGGAAATGGTCAACGAGAACCAACCGGCAAACACTAGCATGAAAACTCATGGCGGTTTTGGAGGGATGGTATATGAACAGTATCTTAAAGCTAAAGAGAATGCAGAAGCCTATCCCTATGTCTGGAGCTCTTATCTTATCGTATATGGTGGATTTGGTATGTGGGTTGCATATCGATATAGGAAGCTTATGAAGACTGAAGATAGAGTTAGAGGCCTTCAAGAGAGACTGCGTAATATTCGTAAAGAGAGAGAGGTACCAAGCTCTGTAGAGGGTCAAAGTTCGTCCATTGACAAACCTACCAAATAGTATGCAAGTAATATTTCTTTGAATTGAAACCGTTTGCTGACAACATATGATCAGTTAGGTGTCTGTACTAAGATTTTTACGCTTCATACTGCATAGTGGAAGAAGCTTAAGTTTTATCATAAATTGAGATCACGTTTTAGTGATAGATGAGTAACACTTCGCTGTTGAATTACTTTTGATGAGAGTTCTTAAAGAACCAATAACAATTTGAATTTGAATCTTCTTTGATGACTATTAGTTCTATATTCTTGCTTTTACACTTGCTTGAATTCAATATTTGATAATGGGTATTGATTTGGAAGACGAATATGGTACGGATGATATTGTCCAGCAAGGAGTTGAATTGTTGGTGACGTCGTTACCCAAGAATCCAAGATATATGACACTTTGCAGACAGCATACAAAGGTGATATTCTGGATGAAGCTAATATCATTACACACATATTTCCCGTTACTGGGATTTTTTTTTTTTTTTTTTTTTTTTTTTTTTTTTTTTTTTTTTTTTTATAATTATTATTATATATAACTTTGTATAATATCTGTTCTTGGGTCTTGCAGGCTTTGTCCTCCTCTTGAAGGGATCGACCAATAACGAATCAGAGGTTTCGTCGACTGTGGACTTTGGTTCACAGCCATGTAAACGAAGGTTGGAGGAGTCAAAGGGAATCCCTGACCCAATTAAGATTGCCGAAGTGCTGCTGGTTAGGAGAATCATTGCCTGGATAACAGGAATCATTCTTTTAATTGCCACACTCCTAGGAGTAAGTTTCTTGTATTTACTGTCCAATTCTTTATGAGATACATTGATTGCTTATTTATTACAGGTGCTTGTGCTCATATATGACCTGCCTCCGAATGATTGTATATATATAGGTGGAAAATATGGGTGGGTTGGGTAAAACAGGTTCGGGTTGAAAGAGTTTCATTTTGTATGGGTCAGATGACCGGGTTGACCTGCAAACAATGTTTAGAATTTTATGACGATACAAATGATTTAGGAGGTTGTATGCATTAAAAATAGTCTTTGGGCGTCTTTCAACCCGTTTCTTCTCATAGCTAGTTTTCTTGATTTGACCCATTGACCTATTTGAGAATAAACAGTTAAACACAACCCAAATAACTCTTAAGTATACTCGGTTATATTCTGCAAAATTCATGAAAAATATATACAAGTATTTAACCATTTAATTAGTCTTACCATGGTCTCTTTACTTTTCATGCAGATTCACTTCCTCATGAACATGTCAATCACAAGGGACACCCTTTGTATGCTAATGTCAAGCTTGACTAAAAAGTCAGATGTGCCAAACTTCCAGAAGAGGAATTATCTCTTGATTCTTTAATTTACTTTCTATGATCATAATATTTGTTGTTGCTTACGTTGAACTTATCTCATCCTGCGACTGATGGATCATGTTTCTGTATTCTGTCATGGTGGATAGATCTTGTAATAAACATCAAGGACATGTTTGCTGACTTATGCAACTCTTGCTGGGTTGTTACTGTAAAATTACGTTATCGATGGTATTGTTTTGAGTTACAATATCTTTTATACTTTGTAACACAATGGTGTTATGCATATTTAATTGTTGGATGAACATGAATATCGCATTTAACATAAGATTATAAGTACCACATTCAGCAATCGAATAGTTATTGTAAAAAACCGAGTTTGATCACCTGATAGAAGCTGCTTATAAGATATTCCACAAGGTCAGGCCGGGTGTAGTGAGGGTGTATGAGTTGTGAGTGATTGATACTAGGGTAGCAATTTTCAACATGACACGCACGGAGTTAAACAGGTTTACGTGTTTAATAAACGATTCGTGTTTGGGTTGAGCAAGTATTTAATCATGTGCTTATATGACATTAAAATACAATTGTAACTTGAATATTATTGAAATTGTTGCATGGTTATTCATATGTTATTTATTATTTTCTAAATAATTATATAAGTTTAAATTTAAACTAATTGAATTGACAAAATAACACCCTTTACCGTTGACCTATTTACCTAAATAGGTCATAAACGAGTTACACGTGTTATACAGGTATAAGTTAGGGTTGAGTTTGTTGACACGATTAATAAATGAGTCGTGTTTGGGTAAAGGTTACATCAACCACCTAACCCAACTATGTCAAAACGACCACGACTCGATTGCCACTACTAATTGATACGATTGTAACTGATAAGCCTGCGAAAAGAAAAGAGACTATGTGACACTCATGTGTAAGTGAGTGATGGGTATTCTGATGATCGGATTAAACCTTGTTCATTAGTCGGTTAAAATGTCAAAAACAAAATTTTAAAACATTACATTTTTCGTCCTTGTGGTTTACCAAAAATCACACTCATCATCTTAATTACATAAATAATCCCTTTTTTCTAGACTATTTTCATTGATAGTCTCTATTACGGAAAATAAGGACCATCCATGTAACAAAGATAAGGACTACCCGTGTAATTATACTTATATACTAAAAATCAGTGAGAGGTACTGTAGCAAACACTGTAGCAACAGTGTTTGCTACAGTGGTTATAACAGTGAATTTGTGGGGTGCGTTTACTGTAGCAAGTACTGTAGCACTACTGTTCATCGTTTTTTTTTTTTTTTTTTTTTTTTTTCCACTTTTTTAATTTTTGACCATGAGGTTATATATTTAACAAAAACAGTACCTCAGGTTAAATTATAATTTCAAAGATAATCCCAAAGGACTAACTTTGCAACATATCGATCCCGTTAAAAATTACTGTTCATTCGTTAAAAATACTGTTCACCAGTTTTTTTTTTTTTTTACACCACCTCTGGTTAATTTTTAATTTCAAGAGTACTTGCGGTTATCGATCTTTTGCAAATTTAGTCCTTAATAACAAAAATAATTTTTTTCAATTGTTTTATTTCGAGTTTAGATTAATCACAACATTTCCGCAGCAACGTGCGGGTACCCCCGCTCGTAAAAAACTATAGATTATTACACAGTTGATCCTTATGGGACCATCTATGCTATTAGTTTGAAAATTAAGTATAAATGTTGTAATTAAAATCGAATAGAGACGGAACCACAGGGACTAAACATGTAAATTTTTCTATTTGTCATTTACATGCGTATGTTAGCAAAGTAGCATTTGGTGCACATTAGCTTATCCATGACATCCAAAAGCATCATCACACAAAAAAATATCTCTCTAACAAAATATTCCCACCATTTTTCTCTGCAAATTCACAGTTAAAACTTAAATGTCTTCATCTCTCCCTTTAAGCTTCACTTCTCTTCATTCATGTCAAAAGTCATCACAATTCAAACTTAATCTATTCAATCCCCCTAGTTATCAAAACTTCACATCACCAAAGTCACACATTTGCTTCACATTTAGCAAGAACAGCTCAGATTACGAAAGGGAGGAGCAACGCTGGTTGCGCGAAGAGCAGCGCTGGTTACGCGAGGAGCAAAGATGGTTACGCGAGCAAGAAAGATGGGAGGATGAAAAAGAAGTGTTGCTAAATGAGATAAAGAGTTTGAGAGATGAAATTGAGATATTGAGAAAGGAAGGTGGTAATGGTGGGAATGTTGAGAATGTGGTGAAGCTGTTGAATGTGTTGAAGAAGGAGGTGAGTCAGATTGCGGAAAGTGGGTCGAGTGGTGTCCCGTTTGTTGTCGAGGCTAATGCGGAGGATGTGGAGCATGTGGAGGTGGTTAAGGAAGTTGTTGAGGAGGTTGAAAAGGTTGTTAAGGAGGTTGAGGTTAAGGAAGTCGAGGTTAAGGAGGTGAAGGAGGTTAAGGAGGTTAAGGTGAATGTGGATAAGAAGAGGATGGCGATGTTGCGAGTTGGATCAGAAGGTGATCAGGTTCAAATGTTGCAGGTATGATTCACTTAATCGCGTTTCCGTTTTACTTGCTAGGATAAATTTGAGTCCTTTACTTGCTAGAATGGCTTAGGTGGTGTTTTGGCATTGAGTTTTGATACTAATTTGGTTACGGGTACCGACTTGTTTCCAGCTTTTTGTCTTGTTAAACTGATTAGGATAATCGTGCTTTTTGGGTGAAATAGTGTTAATGTTTGTCATTTTAGGGGTCATTTTATATGTGAATCCTTATTCATAATGTGCTAAACACGAGAGAGCTGATTATATTATTATGACACCGTCAAACTTAAGCACGTTTAAACACTATCTCCAACAAACCCATGTTGTTGGAACTGATTATATGATTATTGTTATTAGATAGTACGAGTATATACTTACTTTCAAAACACAATGCCAAACACTCCATTAGGCACTTAAGGCGAAGTTTGAAAGTGCTTACGGCAACTCGAAACTGATAATTGGGTTATTACTACTTCAAGTTGCAATAATCTCTTGCAAAAATTGATTATCACTATGATTTTATGAATATTTAGTTGCAACATAATTAGAAAAACTGTGAATTTACAACACGAAAATTTTGATACTATATTATCAGAACATGAGTATCATACTGTAATTAGTTTTACCTGAAGACTTGAAATTATCACCACTGAACCTGTTAGGATATGCGTATGATTATTCAAACAAATGATTCAGTTCACGTGTCTTTGATAGGAGGCATTACTAAAACTGGGATTTTATTGTGGCGAGGAAGATGAAGAATTTTCTAGCTTTGCAAGTGGCACAGAGAGAGCGGTAAAAACATGGCAGGTGAGTCTGCGTTTCTCAATTCTGTAGATGATACATGGTCTCTTGCACTTATGTTGTTGCTCGTTTATAATTGCATTAGTTACTTATTGATTTGTGCTTCCCAGTCTTCCATAGGTGTGCCTGAAACTGGCGTGATGACGGTCGAGCTTCTTGAAAGATTATTTGTGGAATCTGGATTCAAGGTGAGAGAGACTCTTGAAACATGTTAGTACTAGGATTCAGGAATGCTAGTAGTGGCAAAATGGGCGGGTCAAGCGGGTTAGAGATCAAAGATAAACCAAATCGACCTATTGTATACAAATGGGTAATTTGCCACCTGTTGGGTTAATGACTTAATCTGATGTTTTTGATTTTGTTTAGGAGATTGCAAACGGGGCTGCTGCGACTTCTGTAACAGAAGTTCCAGAAATTCCTCAAGATCCAAAAGCTTATGTTTCTGATGATCGTGTCTTTCTTCTTGGAGAAAACAGATATGAAGATTCATCCAGGCTGAAAAACCGAAACAGTCAAACTCAAACTAGTAGCAAAGGTGTTGTGACGACAAAGTGCATTACGTGTCGTGGGGAGGGCCGGTTATTGTGCTTAGGTGCGGGTTCTTATTTCATTTTTTTGACGTGTGTTATAATCACATCAATGTACTTCATCCAAACACACATCTTTTAGAAATACTAGGTAGTTTAAGCTTTGGATTAAGGTTGTGTCCATGTTTAAAGTGATAATTGCAATAAAATCAGATACTCAAAAATAAATATTTAAAAATTCAGAATCATAACTACTTTTGCGAAAACAGTGAACAATGGTTACTGCAATGTCAGGTTGCTATAATCTCTTCTAATAGGGTGTTTGGGATTGTTCATTTGAGTGTGTATTTTTTATAAGCAGATAAGCACTTTTAACTAAGCAAATCCAAACACCCTTATCACTAACATCATTTATGTCATTGCAGAATGCGATGGAACTGGTGAGCCAAACATAGAACCACAGGTTAGCATATTTTCAAAGCTTTGTACTTGTCTTTCTAATTCCCTCTTGAGGTGTGGTTTTCTGGATCTTTTTTGAGGAAACCTTTTGGTACGTTCTGAACCTTAAGTCTTCGGTTTTGGTGCAGTTTTTGGAATGGGTAGGTGAAGACACGAAGTGTCCATATTGTGAAGGTCATGGTCATATAAATTGTGATGCGTGCCAAGGAACAGGAGTCGGTGCTGCATAAGTCACACATGACACATTGATCACCATCGACGATTGATTTTTTGTTGTGTCATACATGTAAGTAGAAGCAACATAGTGAAACACTAATGTGTAGACGAGACTTAACCGATAATCATCATATATGTATGGGATTAGTATTAAATGTACTCAGGAAATGCTGCATTTTTTCACAATAATGTTGTGCAATGCAAAAATATGTAATGATGTTGCCAATTCTTCACATAAATTTAAACTTTTTTCAAAATTGAGAGCTACCACTTAGTAGGGTATTTGATAAAGTAATGGTTACTTTGTGGTTACGTTTATGCTATCACCAACGTATTTGATAAAGTAATGGTTACTTTGTGGTTACGTTTATGCTATCACCAACGATAACTAAGAAACTTATTTTGATGTAGCCTGCAAAAGAAAGGTCTTGTACTCATGTTTAATAAGTGTTCCCAGATAGTGATCAACCTTAAAACCTGTTGCAATAAACTAACTAAGAAACTAATCTTTCCAAACACTTGTTAACGCACATAGGGACTGGGTAGGCAACACTTAACTGACCCGACAGAGGCAGAGTGAAACTAAAACTAAAATGACCCGTTCATCTATATATGGGTTTTGCATTACCTGTAATCACTTTGAGCCAAGTTTGTAGCTTATTGCTAGTAGCATGACTAAACAATCAACTTTAGAAACACTTTCTTGTTCAAGACTGAGACTAAGAGATAAGAAGAAAGTAGAAATTGTGCATTCTTGATGTAATTATAACTAAACTTGTAAGTTATGGCAAACGTGAGAAGTAGAAAAGTAGATTGGTTGAGAAGTAGAAGTGTGCCATTTCGGTGTTAGTGGTGGTGGTGATCGATAATGCAAGTGAGCACCTCAAATTTATAGGGTAAGCGAGTTCTTGGGTTAGTCATCTTCAATTCCACTCAATCTATCTTTAATTCCTTTGATTTTTTAGCAGCAGCCCAATTGCTTTGCGTTTGAAATTCCCTTAATTGGATTGGTTGTTGCTAAAAATATGGTGATGGTTTACACACTGAATATTAACCCAATTGTTTCTGAAACAGAGCATGGTGGTGAACAATAAAAATTTGTTGGTGTGTAGTCTGGTTGAGGTTAACTTTCACTCAATTTTTGTGACATGTCAAAATAATGAGGGAGTACGTGTCACAATCTAAATCTATCTATGTCTTCATGTAAGTTTAAGTTTGAGATTTACGAAATCTGTATCTATCTATGTCTTCGTTTTATACTTTTATGTTTGAAGTGGCAAACAAGCGTTGTCTCAAGTGCTCATTTTATGCTTAAAACCTCCTCAATCGTTAGTCAATAATAATATAAAATATTGAAAAGAGTTACACGTTAATCAGTATGAGCCAAGTTTGTAACTCATCACATGACTAAAATACAAAGATGTGTACCCCTTTCACTTTCCTAACAAAATTACATAGTCAATTAGGGTTGTAGGGGTCTTTTCTAGGGCTTAACCTTTCATTCATTATCCAATTGTAGTAGAGCCTAGACATAATATTGATTGTGACACGTACTCTCTCATTATCATGGTGCGTAATATCCTTGATGTAATTATAACTAAACTTGTTCAATCTATCATTCTTCTACAAAATTTGTGAAGACACGAAGTGTCCATATGATGAAAAGTAGATTGGCTGAGAAGTAGAAGTGTGCCATTTCGGTGTTAGTGGTGGTAGTGATCGATAATGCAGGTGAGCACCTCAAATTTATAGGGTAAGCGAGTTCTTGGGTTAGTCATCTTCAATTCCACTCAATCTATCTTTAATTCCTTTGATTTTTTAGCAGCAACCCAATTGCTTTGTGTTTGAAATTCCCTTAATTGGATTGGTTGTTGCTAAAAAGATGGTGATGGTTTATACAACGAATATTAACCCAATTGTTTATGAAACAGAGCATGGTGGTAAACAATAAAAAATAGTTGGTGTGTAGTCTCGTTGAGATTAACTTTCACTCAATTTTTTTGACATGTCAAGATAATAAAAGAGTACGTGTCACAATCTATATCTTTCTACGTCTTCATTTAAGTTTAAGTTTTGGATTTACTTAATCTTTATCTATCTATGTCTTCATTTTATACTTTCATGTTTGACGTGTCAAACAAAGGTTGTCTCAAGTGTTCATTTTATGCTTAAAACCTCCTCAATCGTTAGTCAATAATAATATAAATTTTTTGAAAGAGTTACACATTAATCAGTATGAGCCAAGTTTGTAACTTATCTCATGAGTAAACTAACAACTTTGTGGATCTCACTCGTTTAGATCAACAAATCAAAAACCTACAATTAGATCAAAATTAGCATAAAATACGAAATAATAACAATAATAATAATAATAATAATAATAATTATTATTATTATTATAAAAATAAAATAAAAAATAATTTGAGCATATGTAACAAGACTCAAATACTAGAGGGACGAGCCTTGAACTTTCCACTCTTTCTAGAAACCGAATAAAAAAACCGGCCCATTTGACCGACTTAAACGTAAAAACCGGACCGAAGACCGAGTTTCGGAAAAACCAAAGACCGAGACCAGACCGAATGTGGTTGGTCCGGTCCGGTCCGGTCCGGTCCGGTCCAAATAGGCTAAATATCCGGTTTGTAAGCCGGACGGGACCAGACCAATCCGGACCAAGACTTAAATAAGGAAAAACCTCGGACCGAAACTGGACCGTTGGTCCTTCGGTCAGTCCGGTCGGTTTTGTCAGTCAGTCCGGTCTAAACGGTCTAATTGCTCACCCTTAAACCCGGATATAAATATATGTAAATAAACCCAAACACCCACATATCCCCATTTTACCCAAACACACACACACATTAATCGGATCTCATCATCAAATAAAATTAGGGTTTCATTAAATCCCCAAATCACAAATGGGTGGCAGATATAGTGATGATGACGAAGACGAAACTTTTTACTATAGATACTCATCCGTTGGCGACCAAACTTTAAATAAACCGATATCGGACCACCCCGGTACTCGTAGTACTAGTAGTAATACTAGTGGTGGATTAGCTCCATCAAAAAGTACGGTTTACGTTAGCAACTTAGATTACGGCTTAACCAATAGCGACTTGTTTACGATATTTTCGACCTTTGGTAAGGTAGCCAAAGTGACTATATTAAGAGATAGGGCGACCCGTGCGAGCCGCGGCGTTGCGTTTGTTTTGTTTGTGCTCAGGGAGGATGCTGCGAAAGCGGTTAAGGGTGTGAATGGGAAGGTGTTGAATGGGAGGACTTTAGGGGCTTCCATTGCTGCCGATAATGGTAGAGCCCCCGAGTTTATTAAGAAGAGGGTTTATAAGGATAAGAGTAGGTGTTATGAGTGTGGTGAAGGCGGGCATTTGTCGTATGAGTGCCCGAGGAATAAGTTGGGCAAGAGGGAGCGGCCGCAGCCAAAGAGCGGTGGATATAGGAGTAAGGGTAAGGAGGAATGGGCTGGGGATGATGAGGATGATGCTGTTTTTGAGGAGGATGATAATTGGGCATCGGTTGTGGATAATGGAGCGGATGAGAGGTTGTTGAGTGGTGATGGGATTTGGGATGATCAAGGGAGGAAGAAACGGAAGAAAGTGAAGAAAACGAGCTATTTTAGTGACGAGAGTGATAAAGAGGATTGATTTTTAGAGGTTTTCAGTTGATGATATAATAGAACTAGCTAATTCACATTTCGTAACCCTTTTGCTAAATCAATGTTTCCGATCGACAGGTGTATATACAAGTTGAGAACATCTGTAATAGTGCTAGTCGGGAATGGAGTTGAAATATAACCGAGAGAGTGCACGGGCACCAGCATTGTTGTTTACTGGTATTCCACTTTCCAAATAAAGTATTTCGACCCTTATTGCCTAGGTTACACGAAATCTCTATTGAGATAAGAAAAACAAAGCACTTTGTTTCTAGGCACAGAAGAGCGGAACAAAGAGAATTGTGTGTTTTTCGTGGATATCATACGAGACCAAAAACCTGTTAATAAACAATTGGCAGTTAAAAGCGGTTGGATCCCAACAGTCATTGAATGAGTCATTACGATTCCGTTGTCCTATTTGGTAGCCTTGTTAGGATGGAATGAACTCTTTACACATGTTGTTTGCTACTTAGTAATAGATGAGGGATGGTTAAATATCGGTCACTGTTAGAATTGAATGAAAAAGTACCTAAGTTAAGTCTGAACAAGCTTCAAGGTTTGAGTATTTGGTCTGATGCATAGTCATCTGCAAGTCAATCTTATAGGGAAACATAATGTTAAGAGTTGTTTGGCTACTTTTATGATTACGGGGTTGTTTGGGTAGGCGTATTGAGTTTGATACAGCTAATAAGCCTTTTTGAGTATTAAGATAGAGCCAAACACTTAGAAGCTTATTCAACTTTTTGAGATTAGCTGACACCACAGTCCAAGCATTATTTCCTGCATTTGTGTTTTGACACCCAATAAGCTAATAAACATAAATAAGATTTCCGGAATACCCTCTAAATCCCTTGATAGACATGCAGGATAATTATATATATGAACTATATAGGGATAATGTATAAGGAGGCTGCCTAAGTATTCAACTGTTATCATTAGGCTCACTTGGAAAACTGAAACTGGATACATGATTCAATTGTTTAGGGATGCTGTAAAAGGAAACTTTTGTTAGTCTGACATGTTTTTTTTTGCCATAAAAGGTATAAACGAAACTGGATATGTTCAGTTGACATCAAACATAACCCAGATTGACCCATTTCTATGAATTTTTAATTAAATTATTCTGTTGACGTTTCTTTGGTAGGAAGCACTGCTAAAACTAGGATTTTATTGTGGCGAGGAAGATGAAGAATTTTCTTGCTTCTCAAGTGGCACAGAAAGAGCTGTAAAAACATGGCAGGTGAGTCGTTCATTCGTTATGCAAAATTATTAACATAAACCTTTTTGGCATATCTTGATTCTAAAGATGATATATTAGTGCATTCGTTTACTAGTTGATTTCTGCTTCCCAGTCTTCCATAGGTGTGCCTGAAACTGGCGTTATGACGGTCGAGCTTCTTGAAAGATTATTTGTGGATTCTGGATTCAAGGTGAGAGAAACTCTTGAAACATGTATGTACTAGGATTCAGGAATGCTAGTAGTGGCAAAATGGGCGGATCAAGCGGGTTAGAGATCAAAGATAAACCAAATCGACCTATTGTATACAAATGGGTAATTTGCCACCTGTTGGGTTAATGACTTAATCTGATGTTTTTGATTTTGTTTAGGAGATTGCAAACGGGGCTGCTGCGACTTCTGTAACAGAAGTTCCAGAAATTCCTCAAGATCCAAAAGCTTATGTTTCTGATGATCGTGTCTTTCTTCTTGGAGAAAACAGATATGAAGATTCCTCAAGGCTGAAAAACCGAAACAGTCAAACTCAAACTAGTAGGAAAGGTGTTGTGACGACAAAGTGCATTACGTGTCGTGGGGAGGGCCGGTTATTGTGCTTAGGTGCGGATTCTTATTTCATTTTTTACGTGTGTTATAATCACATCAATGTACTTCATCCAAACACACATCTTTTAGAAATATCAGGTAGTTTAAGCTTTGGATTAAGGTCATCCATCTTTAAAGTGATTATTGCGACAAAGTCAAATAATCCTGTAAATATATCAAAAAATTCAAAAGCATAACTACTTTTGCCAAAACGCCGAACAATGATTATTGCAATTTTATGTTGCTATAATCTCTTTTGAACATGCCTCTAAGTGGGTGTTTGGGATTGTTCATTTGAGTGCTTATCTGATTATTTCCTTACTTTCAAAGCAAATAAACAGTTTTGAGTATTTGGATACAGAGTGAATAAATATTTGGATGGGATGGTTATCTAGCATACACATTGGTAGGATGCTCATGTTTTAGAGCAGATAAGCAGTTTAAAATAAGCAAATCCAAACACCCTCATGACTAACATCATTGAGTGTCTGCTGTTTCTTTTATTGTGATGATCATCTAACAAGTTATTATCATTGCAGAATGCGATGGAACTGGTGAACCAAACATAGAACCACAGGTTAGCATATTTCAAAGCTTTGTACTTGTCTTTCTAATTCGCTCTTGAGGTGTGGTTTTCTGGATCTTTTTTGAGGAAACCTTTTGGTACGTTCTGAACCTTAAGTCTTTGGTTTTGGTGCAGTTTTTGGAATGGGTGTGCCAAGGAACAGGAGTCGGTGCTGCATAAGTCACACATTGATCACCATTGACGATTGATTTTTTGTTGTGCCATACATGTAAGTAGAAGCAACGTAGTGAAACACTAATGTGTAGACGAGACTTAACCAATAATCATCATATATGTATGGGATTAGTATTAAATGTACTCAGGAAATGCTGCATTTTTTCACAATAATGTTGTGCAATGCAAAAATATGTAATGATGTTGCCAATTCTTTACATAAATTTCAACTTTTTTCAAAATTGAGAGCTAGCAGTTAGTAATGTATTTGATAAAGTAATGGTTACTTTGTGGTTACGTTAATGCTATCACCAACGATAACTAAAACTTATTTTGATGTAGCCTGCAAAAGAAAGGTCTTGTACTCATGTTTAATAAGTGTTCCAAGATAGTGATCAACCTTAAAACCTGTTGCAATAAGCTAAGAAACAAGAGATAAGAAGAAAGTAGAAATTGTGCATTCTTGAAGTAATTATAACTAAACTTGTAAGTTATGGCAAACGTGAGAGATTAATAATACAGTGTCAAAAACAGTCTAGCAATCTAGAGCTATAGGTTATGAAAAATGTAATTGAGAAGAGCTACCATTAATCACTTTGCGCCAACGTTTATAACTAAAAATGGGAGGTTAAGCAAACGTCTCAGATTAATAATACAATCTCAATATAGCCGTCTAGCAGTCTATAAGTTATGGCAAATGTAATTGAGAAAAGTTACCATTAATCAGTTTGAGGCAAGTTTGCAACTTTTTACTAGTCAAATGACTAAACTATTTACTTTAAGAACACTTTCTTGTATTAAAGTTTAGCACTTATTAGCAAATATAACCGAAAAGAGTTACATGTTAATCAGTGTGAGCCAAGTTTGTAACTCATCACATGACTAAACTATCAACTTTGTGGATCTCACTCGTTTAGATCAACAGATCAAAAACCTACAATTAGAACAAAGTTAGCGTAAAATACAAAAAAAAATAAAATAAATAATAATAATAATAATAATAATAATAATAATAATAATAATAATAATAATAATAATTTGACCATATGTAACAAGACTCAAATACTAGAGGGACCAGTCTTGCACTTTCTTCTCTTTCTAGAAACCGAATAAAAAAACCAGCCTATTTGACCGACTTTAAACTCGCTCGGATATAAATAAACCCCAAACAGCCACATATCCCCATTTTACCCAAACACACACAAATTAATCGTTCCTCCGAAATCACAACTTGTAGAAGAATGATGAAAAGTAGATTGGCTGAGAAGTAGAAGTGTGCCATTTCGGTGGTAGTGGTGGTGATCGATAATGCATGTGAGCACCTCAAATTTATAGGATAAGCGAGTTCTTGGGTTAGTCATCTTCAATTCTACTCAATCTATCTTTAATTCCTTTGATTTTTTAGCAACAACCCAATTGCTTTGCGTTTAAAATTCCCTTAATTGGATTGGTTGTTGCTAAAAAGATGGTGATGGTTTACACAGTGAATATTAACCCAATTGTTTCTGAAACAGAGCATGGTGGTGAACAATGAAAATTATTGGTGTGTAGTCTGGTTGAGATTAACTTTCACTCAATTTTTGTGACATGTCAAGATAATTAGAGAGTACGTGTCACAATCTATATCTATCTATGTCTTCATTTAAGTTTAAGTTTTGGATTTGCGGAATCTATATCTATCTATGTCTTCATTTTATACTTTTATGTTTGACGTGTCAAAAAAACGTTGTCTCAAGTGTTCATTTTATGCTTAAAACCTCCTCAATCATTAGTCAATAATAATATAAAACACTGAAAAGAGTTACCTGTTAATCAATATGAGCCAAGTTTGTAACTTATCACATGACTAAACTATCAACTTTGCGGATCTCACTCGTTTAGATCAACAAATCAAAAACTTACAATTAGATCAAAATTATTGTAAAATACGATAATAATAATAATAATAATAATAATAATAATAATAATTTCTTGTAAAATACGACATAGTATCTTAGCTCCTCACTAATTTCTTGTAAAATCCTTTTTGTTTTTAATAAAGTGATGGTTTATAATAATAATAATAGTAATAATAATAATAGTAATAATAATAATAATAAAGAGTAAATTACAAGAATCATCCCTGTGGTTTGCTTAAATTACAGATTTCATCCATAAGTTTTCGAAAGTGCAGGCGACCTCCCTATAGGGAGTTTTTGTTCCATTTTGATCCATGGCCATTGCAGAAATGGTCCCTGTGGTTTGCTAAAAATTGCATGTTTAGTCCCTGGCCATAGACCAAAATGGAACCAAACTCAGGGACGAAATCTACAATTTGGGCAAACCACAGGGACGATTCTTGCAATTTACTCAAAAGTAAAAAATAATTTGAGCATATGTAACAAGACTGAAATACTAGAGGGACCAGTCATGCACTTTCACCTCTTTCTAGAAACCGAATAAAAAAACCGGCCCATTTGACCGACTTAAACCCGGATATAAATACATAAATAAACCCAAACACCCACATATCCCCATTTTTACCCAAACACACACACATTAATCGGATCTCATCATCAAACCCAACCCAAACAAAAACCCTAGGTCAGTCTGTTTTATATTTTATCAAGCTTAATTTTCCATATTAATTACTAGTACTTGTTATCGATTTATTTGTATACATGTCTTAGTAGTAGTTAATTTTTTTTGTTAGGTATTGGTTAATTTGATTTCGGCTTATATGTCGGCTTATGAGCTTATTTGATTTCGGCTTATATTTCATAAGTCCTAATTTTCCGGCTTATTTTGAGACCATATATAAGTTTATCATATCTTAATAAACTTATATAAGCCCACAAGTCTCAAAATAAGCCGGAAAATTGAGGCTTATTTTCTGGCTTATTTTGCTAAAAAATGTTGTGGACCACGTGTTTGACGAAATGCCTGACTTAAGGGGGTGTTTGTTTAAGCTTATATGTGGGCTTATGAGACTATCTGATTTCGGGTTGTATTTCGTAAGCCCCAATTTTCCGGCTTATTCTGAGACCTATATAAGGGGGCGTTTGTTTTAGCTTATATGTGGGCTTATTAGCTTATTTGATTTTGGCTTATTTCGAGACTTGTGGGCTTATAGTATAAGTTTATCTTAATAAACTTATATAAGCCCACAAGTCTCAAAATAAGCCGGAATATCTGAGATTATGAAATGTAAGCCGAAAAACAAATAAGCTCGTACGCCCACGTATAAAGCTTAAACAAACACCCCCTAAATTGTGTAATTTCGATTTTGATAGCTCTAGTTTCAATTGTGTGTCGTTGTCTTGGGCCTTGGATTTATGATTCTTAGCGCAACCGTTTGATTCATGCTTTTTTTTAAAACCGAGGGTGTTAGTAGGTAATTTGGATTTTAATTGATGAGTTTTGCTTAGTTTCTGCTTCGGTATTTTAATGAAATAAGTTGGTTGGTTTTTCGGTTAGATTTTAATTTTGATTTTGGTAGTTCTGGTTTTGTGTATGTTTATGTGGCGTTTTAGTCGGTTTTGAGCTGTTCCATTATTCGGGTTCTAGTGTTTAGGTTAGCTTATGTTAGTTTTATGTTATAAATCGGTTTTTTTTATTTTTTTTATTTTTTTATTATTATTATTTTTTTTTAGTTAAGATTATATTTTAATTGATTTGATTGGAACTGACGTTGCTAGTTTTTTGTTCTGGTGTGTTTTCAGTTTTTGAGGAATTATTGGGAATATGGATCCGGTGGATGCTGAGATTGCGAAAACGCAAAAGGAAAGGAAAAAAATGGAGGCAAAGTTAGCGCCAGACGCTATTGTATTCGATACTGATGTTTATAATGCAGACAATCGGTTTCAGGGTTATAACACGGAGATTCCCTTGAATGATGACGACGACACTGCCGATGCTACGAATAACGAGCTGGCCATGAAAATGGCTTCTTACAGCGCACATAAGTCAATGATGAATGATATTCCGCATGGTGGTGATGACGAGTCTTTGGGGTTTAATAAATCGAAGAGGATTATTGATAGGGAGGATGATTATAGGAGGAGGAGGTTGAATCAGGTTATTTCGCCGGAGAGACACGATGCTTTTGCGAGTGGGGATAAGACGCCTAAACCTGAAACGAGGGGGTATGCGGAAATTATGAGGGAAGCGGCTTTGAAACGGGAGAAAGAGGAGACTTTGAAAGTGATTGCGAGAAGGAAGAAGGAAGAGGAGGAGAATAAGGCGGCGGGAAAAGATAAGGAGCCGGCTGCTGCGCAGCCCGCTCAAAAGAGGCGGAACAGATGGGATCAGTCTCAGGATAAAGAGCCGGGTGCAAAGAAAGCCAAGTCGGGTTCTGATTGGGATATGCCAGACTCTACTCCCGGGATTGGAAGGTGGGATGCTACCCCCACACCGGGGAGAATGGGTGATGCTACTCCTTCATTATCTCGGAAAAACAGATGGGACGAAACTCCTACACCTGGTCGTGTGACTGATTCAGATGCCACCCCGGCAGGTGGTGTCACGCCAGGTGCTACACCAGCTGGTATGGCATGGGACGCAACACCTAAGCTGTCTGGCATGGCTACACCGACCCCAAAACGTCAAAGGTCAAGGTGGGACGAGACACCTGCAACTATGGGTAGTGCGACACCTGGCGGGGCTACACCCTCAGCAGCATACACACCTGGTGTGACTCCTTTTGGTGCGGTTGACCTTGCTACTCCAACCCCAGGAGCTATACAAATGCGTGCTGCCATGACCCCAGAGCAGTATAATTTGGCGAGACACGAGAAAGACATTGAAGATAGGAATCGCCCTTTGACTGATGAAGAGCTTGATGTAATGTTTCCTCAAGAAGGGTACAAGATTTTGGAACCGCCTGCTTCGTATGTTCCTATCAGAACACCTGCTAGAAAGCTTCTGGCCACACCGACTCCTTTAGGAACACCTCTGTATGCGATTCCCGAAGAAAATAGGAATCAGATGTATGATGTTCCGAAAGAGATGCCAGATGGGCTGCCTTTTATGAAGCCAGAAGATTACCAGTACTTTGGTGCCTTGTTGAACGAAGATGATGAAGAAGAGTTGTCTCCAGATGAACAAAAGGAGCGGAAAATTATGAAGTTACTTCTCAAGGTTAAGAATGGGACACCTCCCCAGAGGAAAACAGCGTTAAGGCAGCTTACGGATAAGGCACGTGAATTTGGTGCCGGGCCATTGTTCAACCGTATTCTTCCGTTGCTTATGCAGCCTACTTTGGAAGACCAGGAGCGACACTTGTTGGTTAAGGTCATAGACAGAGTGCTTTACAAGCTAGATGAGCTCGTTCGACCTTATGTTCACAAAATTTTGGTCGTGATAGAGCCTCTGCTGATTGATGAAGACTACTATGCCCGTGTTGAAGGGAGAGAAATCATTTCCAATCTGAGTAAGGCAGCTGGTTTAGCTACTATGATTGCTGCAATGCGTCCTGATATTGATAACATTGATGAATACGTGAGAAACACCACTGCTAGAGCTTTCAGTGTTGTTGCATCAGCACTTGGAATCCCGGCACTCTTACCATTTTTGAAAGCCGTCTGTCAAAGTAAGAAATCGTGGCAAGCTAGGCACACGGGTATTAAGATTGTTCAGCAGATTGCTATACTGATTGGTTGTGCGGTTCTTCCCCATCTGAGGTCTCTGGTCGAGATTATTGAACATGGGCTTAATGACGAGAATCAGAAAGTCAGAACGATTACTGCACTCTCGTTGGCTGCTCTTGCCGAGGCTGCTGCTCCTTATGGTATTGAGAGCTTTGACTCGGTTCTCAAGCCTTTGTGGAAGGGTATCCGGTCTCACCGTGGAAAGGTCTTGGCTGCTTTCTTGAAGGCAATTGGGTTCATTATTCCTCTGATGGATGCCATATACGCCAGTTACTATACCAAGGAAGTGATGGTTGTACTTATTCGCGAGTTCCAGTCTCCTGATGAAGAAATGAAGAAAATCGTGCTTAAAGTGGTTAAGCAGTGTGTGAGTACTGAAGGTGTTGAGGCAGATTACATTCGAACTGATATTCTGCCAGAGTTTTTCAGAAACTTTTGGGTCAGGAGGATGGCTTTGGATCGTAGAAACTATAAGCAGCTCGTTGAGACAACTGTTGAAATAGCTAATAAAGTTGGTGTTCCTGACATTGTGGCTAGAGTAGTTGAAGACTTGAAAGATGAAAGTGAACCTTACAGAAGAATGGTCATGGAAACAATCGAGAAAGTTGTTGCGAACTTGGGTGCATCTGATATTGATCCTCGTTTGGAAGAGCTTTTAATTGATGGTATCCTGTATGCGTTCCAAGAGCAAACTAGTGATGATGCCAATGTGATGCTGAACGGGTTTGGTGCAGTTGTGAATTCACTTGGGCAAAGAGTAAAGCCGTACCTTCCTCAGATTTGTGGTACTATAAAGTGGCGTCTAAACAACAAGAGTGCTAAGGTTAGACAGCAGGCTGCCGATCTGATTTCAAGAATTGCAGTGGTGATGAAACAATGCCAGGAAGAACAACTTATGGGTCATCTCGGGGTTGTCTTGTATGAGTATTTAGGAGAAGAGTACCCAGAAGTTTTGGGATCGATATTGGGTGCTCTTAAGGCCATTGTGAACGTTATTGGTATGACTAAGATGACTCCTCCAATAAAGGACTTGCTCCCACGTTTGACCCCAATTTTGAAGAATAGGCATGAAAAGGTTCAGGAGAACTGTATTGATTTGGTCGGTCGTATTGCTGATCGTGGTGCAGAGTATGTTCCTGCAAGGGAATGGATGAGGATCTGTTTTGAGCTTCTTGAGATGCTAAAGGCCCACAAGAAGGGAATCCGTCGGGCTGCTGTGAACACATTTGGGTACATCGCTAAAGCTATTGGACCACAAGATGTGTTGGCTACCTTGTTGAACAATCTCAAGGTGCAAGAGCGACAGAACCGTGTTTGCACAACTGTTGCTATTGCTATCGTTGCTGAAACATGTTCTCCGTTCACTGTTCTACCTGCTTTAATGAATGAGTATCGTGTACCTGAGCTAAACGTGCAGAATGGTGTGCTGAAGTCTTTATCTTTTCTTTTCGAGTACATTGGTGAGATGGGGAAAGACTACATCTATGCAGTGACTCCATTACTTGAGGATGCTCTTATGGACCGAGACTTGGTTCATAGACAGACTGCAGCTTCTGCTGTTAAGCATATGGCTTTAGGGGTTGCTGGGTTAGGCTGTGAGGATGCGCTGGTTCACCTACTCAACTACGTATGGCCCAACATTTTTGAGACGTCACCTCATGTTATAAATGCTGTGATGGAAGCTATTGAGGGGATGCGAGTGGCATTGGGTGCAGCTGTTGTGCTTAACTACTGTCTACAGGGTCTGTTCCATCCTGCAAGGAAGGTTCGGGAAGTTTACTGGAAAATATACAATTCACTTTATATCGGTGCTCAGGATGCTCTTGTGGCGGCTTATCCCGTGTTGGAAGATGAAGGAGACAATGTTTACAGTCGCCCTGAGTTAACTATGTTTGTCTGAGGTTTCTTATGCTTTTGGTATGAACTGTGTGATTTATTTTGTGTTTTTATAACTTATATGGATGTTAGTATTGTGTAATCATAAATGTGTCTGGAGTATGTTAATGTAATAGCAGCTATATAATTGCTTTTCATCGTTGGAATTCGTGTGAATTTTTTGCATTTTTTTGTTTTCTGGATGATAGGTACCCGCTGCATGTTTGAAGGTGTTCTGGTGTATCAACAACAGTCAACTTTATGGTGATCAAGAGGTAATTTAAAACTCTTATATGACAATACTCGAGATGTATTAAACTATGAATAGAAGAAACTATTCCATGGGTCTTGTTTTGATTATTTCTTGTTGTTGTGTTGCGTTTTAAATGACTGGAACTGCTGATATTGGAGAGTCTACTGCATATTGGCAATGAATGGAAATACGGTTCCTCTAGTGAAAAACTCTTATTCCTTTTATTATCGTTTTTTTTCCAACTAAACGAATCAGACTAATTAGTTCATCATTTATAGTTGAAACTCCAATGCCCAAACAGTGGTCTTGTGGTTGTAGGTGATCCAAGTCTCTCTGTATGAGAAGCTAATTCTTTTGAAGTGGAGTGTTAGTAGCGCAAATGCTCATGATGTCCTGGTACCTGGTGTTTATTTGTATGGAGGTTTTCTTTGACGCTCCAGCCAATGTTCCGCTGGTTATATTTATTGTCAATCTTACAGTCACTTGGGGCCATAATGTGTCTTGGCAAGCTATGGACTTGATTGGCGATGCATGTTTTTATAAATGCGAGTCCTGAACCTTTTAACACCTTTCACAAGTAGTTAAGTACCATTTGCTATATAGTCAGAGAGCAGATTTTCATTTTGCAGCTGCTCTGTAGGAAGTGTAGTGGCCCTTACAAACCACCTCCAGATTAGAGTACTAGTAAAGTGAAGTTTTGGCGTGGCAATACAGGGAATGATTTCACATCAGTGACCTAACTGACATTTAGTGTACGTGATCGTCTTGTTTAGTTGTAAGGTTGTCCCGTATTGTCATGATTGGTGTTGCATAGGGAGAATCATTGGTTGACGGCTCTTTCTAGTGTTGGCGTGATCGTTTAGGCTGGATTTTTTGTGACCCTGACTAATAATTGACGAGAAGCTGTTATGTGAGCTCCAAGTAAGATGACTTCAAAGATTTAGATAGTACTGTTAGTAAGATGTCTTGTGTTAAAAGATACTCCCTATTTTGCTCATTTACCCGATTTCTCTTAATAGCTAAAATATTTTTCGAGATTAGTTATTGACAAGAGCTAACAGCACCTGAGCTAACCACATCTGAGTTAAGTGCAGAATAAGTTACATTTGTGAAAATGGAGAAATAGAAATTGCAATTTAGGTTGAAGATAATTTTATATACAAGGAGTCTGGCATGAACTTTAAACGCAAAGCCGATGCAAGTTCACTTTCATATCAACTAATTTGTTAATCACATTGATCATGTTTTTTAATTTTGATTTTTGTCAAATACATCATCTAAACTGAAACTTGAGTCATGCGATCACTGTGAAATTTTTCACAGCCAAAGTTCACTTGTAGCATATTTTACGTTGCCAGCCAAGTAGTTTTTACATATGTAAAGTTCATCTGAATTCAGAGTTACGTAATGGTTCTTTAGTAAGATTGGTAATACTTTTCAAAAAATCGACACACTCTTGCAACCAACAGCAACCAGTGGTCAATGATATCCAATCCAGCACATTTGAATCAGAAATCAAGCACATTTGAATCAGAAAGTTCTTATTCGATTGTCTTATTGCCGAGTGCCAACGTAACCAAACTGATGCAATCGCTATGAAAGCTGAAGATCATATTCAACAGCAATGACAAGAAACAAGACGTAAAGAGGTGGGATCGGATAGTTGCAATATATTTAAACCAACAACATATCAGTTATTAACTCACCCTATTTTCACATTGATAGCAATGTGGTTCCAAGAGTAATAACTCACCCTAGAACAACTAAAGAGTAGATATAAAAAGGTTATTTAAAGTTGCCTGAATCCGAAATCACTTGATTAAATATAAAGGCTTTCACCATTTCTCTTCTTTATCTATGTGGGATGAAAGTTATCATGGCTTTCATGACAATAAGTTACAATCCATATGGACATTAAAGATGGTTTATCTTCTAAATTTATTTTGATTATTGATACTAAGCTAGCTCCATGATAATCAGTAATCGACGATGTAATTAGATACAAAGATTCTCCATGGAGCATCTATAACCTAATAGCCATTGTTTCTTAAACTGAAATTATACAATTAGCATAGTATTTTTCTAAATGACTATTGTTAACAACTTTTCTTCTTATTTGGAAAGATAAAGATCACAAATCTTTTATATAATAAAACAAAACCCCTAGTGGGTACTTTGAAAAAAGAATATTTCCTTATTAGGTAATATTTTAATTATTATTTTTTAATTTAAAATTTTAAAAATTTGTTTTGTTGATATACTACACAAGTAGAAGATAAATACAAAAAAATATAGATAAGATGCGATTAAATTTTTAAATGATTATCTTTAATAATAAACAAATATAATTAAAAATCATAAATCAAACAAACAAAAAGATTAAATTATTTGTTTTTTAAGAAATAAAAATATATCATTAAAAAAATTTAAAAAAACCCGCGCGTGCGCGGGTATTATAACTAGTTAGTTAAAAAAAGATAATCTACACAACCTTTGAGTTCTTGAAAAGAATAATATATAAAGTTATATCGACATAGTTAAGACTTAATATAAAAAAATAATAGTAATAATAATAAAAAATTGACAACTTTTTTTGTAGACATATGTTTTGTCCAGTATTTTCTAAAATTAAGAAAAAATATAACTAAAAGCATTTTTGTAATTAATATCCCAAAAATTTAAACTTAATACCAAACTTTTGCACGGATCGTAGAGTATGCTTCGTGTTGAAGCACACCAAACAACCGATGCAAAAGCATGGCACCAACCCTAACACTCTGTTCTAGAGTTTTTTTTTAAGAGGGAAGTAAAGTAAAATAATGCAATGTAAAGAAATATGAAAGAGTGGAAGTAAAATTTATAGATTTTCATGTTCTTTATTTTATAGTAAAGTAAAGTAAATGAAAGTAGGTGGTCCCATTTTATACTTTTTTATATTTGTGGAATTACTATTATAACCTTGCTCAATAATAAATACATACTAAAGACAAATGGTATTTTTGACATTAAAGTCTTTTCATTTTTGTCTTATTCTCTTTACTTCCTTTCCATCCCAAATATGGGCGGAAAATGTGGACCCAAAAAAACAAAGAGCCAAATCTCTCTTTCATGTGTTTTACTTCCATTTACTTACTTCCAAAAACTTGAGAACATGATTTTTTTTTGTGATCCTTCATTTACTTCCATTTACTTTCATTTACAAACTTGAGAACAGAGTGTAAGAGTGAGGGGTACCATTGGCTGCTAGGGTGGCGCCATCGCACCAGCCCAAAAAATCCTTTGGCGCACGACACCGTGGGTGGCGCCGTCGGCTGTTGCGCCGTGGTGGCCAGCCCACGCGGTGAGTTTTTTTTGTTTTTTTTTGTTTTTTTTTTTTTTTGAATACAATTTGAACGTTGGAGTGTTTGATTTTTTTTTGAACGTTGGCCACTTTTACAACGGGTATATACCCGTTTTTTTTAAAAAAAAAATAATAAAAAAAAATAAAAAATTTAACACCCCAAAAAATTATAAATACTCCCCAAATCAATTCTAAAACTCATACACTTCTATAAAACTTATCTCTATTATTTCTTTTGCATCCAAAATGAACCCCAACCAAAAATGGATCAACCAAATGCTAAACGACCCGAGCAACCAAATGAATCCCACCCAAACGCCGGGTTCGTCTTCTCAATCGGGTTACCTTCCAAGCTTCCAAACGCCATATATGAACCCCGAAGATTTGGCATTATTTAGTCAATGGAAAATACAACAACAACAACAACAACAACAACAACCATTTACTCAATTTACTCAATTTACTCAACCTCAAACAACCCATTCCCAACCAAATTCGGACCATGCATCCTTCCATCTAGTTGACGAAGACATAGAAGAAGAAGAAGAAGAAGAAGAAGAAGAAGAAGAAGAAGAAGAAGAAGAAGAAGCGGAGCCGACACCGACATCAAAAAAGTCGAGGGCAAAAACAATGGCGAAGAAGCCAAAGGCAAAGGCAAAAAAAAAATGTGTGTTTTTTAAATGTATTGTGTGCTTTTAATTATGTAATGTGTGTTTTTTAAATTAATGGAGTTTATTTTAGTTAAAATTATGTATGTTTTATTTTAAGTGAAAAAAAAAAAAAAAGTAAGCCGACGGCACCAGAATTTCTGGTGCCAACGGATACGGCCAGAATGTGGTGCCGTCAGATTTCTGGTGCCATAGAGATTTTTGCTGACGTGGCACCAAAAAAACCCCATGGCATGAGTCCTACGGCTCAAGGGTTACCAATGCTCTAAAACAGTATGCTAGTAGATAATGCCAAAAGTTCTTTATAGATCTAACTTTTACCATAGAACTCATCAAACAATCTTAGACACTCATTTTTTTTTTATCAAAATAAAAAAAATAAACTTCCACCCTTTTTTTAAAACTTAAATATTTCGCAAACCGTAAATCGTCAAATTAAAAAAAAAAAAAAAAAAACATTAATTAATTAGTTATATGGTAAAACTGTTATTATATTGAGAAAAACAATATTAATTCTGTTTTTGTAAATAGTGAGTTTTTTTTGTCGGGAGACATTATTTTGAAACTGATGAAGTATAATGTAGCTATCAAGAAAGCCCCCATAGCAATAGTTTGTTCCCCTCTAAATCCATTCTAACAACTGTTGTTTGTCTAAGACGGAGAAAGAGAAAAGAGAGTAAATTATACTGGTAGATTATGTGGTAAATCTAAAATAACACTCGTGATATAGTAGTTTATTGTTACACATATAATCTGTATATTCAAAATAGTTGCATAGATGGGCTATGATTTAGAAATTAAGGATTATCCATGTAATCATACCTGATCTTTTATTAGGTGGATAATTCATATTCACCAAAACTAGGATCATCGATGCAACTAGTTTAAATTTGAGATTACATATGAAATACAAAACTAATAAGGATCACGAATGTCACTTTGAATATACCACAGAACGAGTGTAATTTACTCAAAAAATGTTCATAAGTTGTCTCGACTAAAGATGAATTATATGAGAAAGTGTAGTTCATGGTGATAAAAAGGACCCAATATCCAGAAATTTTATTAGTTAAGAACTAGTTCCATCTGCAATTTTGATATGACTCTTAAAAAACGTCAATTAACACCACATAGAATGACTCCATAACTAACCATGTGTAATCAGTTACGTAAAGCATTTTAGAGACTTCACGTACATAGATATGACTAATAAAATGCTCTCTGAAACGTTTGAGCACTTTCTGAAGCGATAACTGCTATACCTATTAAGGATCATAATGTTGACACACCATAATCTCCCTAAACATACACGAGTGATTATCTAGTTTGCATCAAAGTTTGTTTCAACACTGAAACTATGCCGGATACAAGGCCATATTCATCTAGCAGTTATTATATATAACTATAGAGTAAACATTAGCAACACATTACACGATGAAAACAAAAAAACGAGCATGAACATAACTAAGCTTAACCATAAAAATTGTTCCCTTGTCTGCGTATGATTTACTCGAACATCAATCTGTAAATTATTAAAGATAAAGTAACCATCCACAATCAAACTTTAAAAACTAAGACATGTAGTAATTTTATAGATGGAAAAAAATCCGTAATAGGCACAATCATCTCACTGGTTTACACATCATGCCCTTCAAATGATTGTTGTGATTCCATTAGTAATAGACATAAACGGATTTGATGATTGTCAACAGGTTTAAATCCGCATCATAGACCATTAGGAATTTGTTTTAAGAGGATCGGTGGGTAAATTTCACGCATTTGATCTGTTGTAAACATCTTATTTCGAGATCTTCTGTGATATTAACAGGATAGCACTCTTTCAGGTCTAGTACTTGAAGATGACGACATTTATCAAGAATTGCCCGCAACCCGGTATTGGTTAACTTGTACCGTTTGAGTTTAAGATGCCTCAACCCGGGTAGGTTTTCTGCAATAGCTAATTCCAGCACATCATCTTCGAATCCGGACACATTACTGAGTTTTAGTGTTTTTAGCATGGGGAAGTCACGTCCTAGTGTCCGGGCAGCTTCTAGAATGCGTGTATTATGAAGGCTGAGTTCCTCCAATAATGGACATTTCTTCAACACATAAGTTAATTCATTGAAATAGATCAAGCACTTGACGGGTTTAATTTTGAGACGCCTAAGCTGAATTGATCTGTTATATAGCAGCAAATTAGCAACAAATAATATAAACTACTCTAACGTATTCTAAGGAAGTTACAAGTCTGCTAAGATATTCAAACAAACTTCAAAGCCATGTTTTTTAGGGTGTTTGAATTTGCTTATTATTTTATTGCTTACACATAAAACCGGATAAGCACCTTAAAAGTAAGCTTTGGACGGTAAGAAAAATGCAATAAGACACGAAAAAAGAATAATTCGGTAGAAAATCCAATGGTTTCCATGTTAATCAAGGGTTTCAGTTACACATGAGGGTAGAAAGGTAATTTGGATGTCATCTCAAATTAGCATTTTGAAATTAGCTGAAAAGAACCTACTTATTAAAAACTAACCCAAAATAAGTAGATAAGCAGCACAAGCAATTTAATTTGTTTATCCAAAAATAAGCAATCCCAAACGCCCTCTTGAAACACTTACATTGATTAAAAAGATGAACTGATAGTGAGGCTCAAAAGTTACTCGAATGGTTTAGCGTGTTCTTGAAGAAATATTTTTTAGGCAACTAACAAAAGATAGGAACTAAGCGCATGTTCACTTATCTGTAACTTCGTTACCTATAACTTGCTCAATACAAATCAATTTAATGCAAGACATGTTTGGTTTTTGTACAAGCACAAATCATTAACAAGTAAATTATCATAAGCTACATACCTATCAGCAACATACTGAAGAAGCCATTCATCAAAATAACCTGCTATAGTGATATCAACCAATTGGCCTTGGCTTCTATCCACAACATTCTTACAAATCTCGTGATTGAAAAAGTAAGAAAATGGCTTTAAAGATTCCCAAGTACAAGGCCAATGCTTGATGCGGGTATCATAGTCCAAATAAATGACCCTCCACATACAGGGGTCCTTGCAGATTTGTCGCCAATTAGTGCACACTCTCTGAACATTCAGTAGTATCTCAATCGCATTAATTCTTTGGAGTATATTCATCATTAAATCTGAGGGGATGTCCAACCAGTTCCGTGTGGCGAGCACCTTGGGTTTTGATGTAGCTGTCATAATCACTTTAGCATGTACACAAAGTAAATAAAAACTTACACTAATGAATTTACATTATTCTTATAATCAATTTCTCTGCGGCACAATTGTATATAAACCTAAAACTAGTTACTCAGATTTTGTTCGTCGAAGTTCCATATTTTTAATGCATCTGGAATTTTAACTTGGATACTAGTGGCACAACAGCGCAAGCAAAATATTGTTCTATTTTTGTGTCTTATTTCGGGGTACTAATATTTCAAGTGATTATCTGGCATATGGGCTTAGAAACGCCTAATAGTTTATGCGGTATCTAGTACCTAGCGTGTCAATTGCAATACTGATTAATTGTCCATAAAACACTATTTATAAGCAATTAAGCATAAGAAATATATATGGCTCACCATTTTGATGTTGCCATGTTTTTGGAAGTGGAAGTGCCTTTGGAAGTGGCGGTGTCTCTTTTTTTTCCTGTTTCCCTTTACCTGCACATGTAAACTCAGATCAAAGTCAAGACGGGCTGGGTGAGGTTGAGCATAAAAACTTTTTGTCCAACATTTTTACCCTTATCTATATTCAGAACTGTATCAAATATGATTATACAAGCTAAATAATTCCAATAACAGTCTAATTATTAATTACTTGGCTTAGGATATTTGCCTTAGATATATGGGTGACTTACAACCTGGTTTGACCCATTTGACACGTTTTCTTATAAGCCAATTTTTTTTTTTTTTTAAATTTAAAAAAAAAAAACCCTTTTGACCCATTAAAGACAAAACTTACAACGAGCCCCTCCACGTTGTTTTGGTTCTGTGCAGTGCCACGTGACGTAGTAGAATACGTACCACTATTGTTTTTCTCAGTCGATCCCGAGGCAGTGGATATAGGACGTGGTCGCCAATTAGTGTGGACAAACTTACAACGTGCCCCGTAAATGCACGATCCATGTTGAAAATTATGACAAATATCAATACCCGAGGCACTCATAGTATTAGCCCTATCATTACCCGTATTAGTCGTTGCAACGAAAACAGTAGGTGACGATGATGTAGTGTGAAAAGATGAGAGGGCATTGCCCATGTCTCTTTCAAAACCTGTTAAATAGTACACTTCAAGAGTTGTAATTTAATTTGTCAAGATAAAGAGGTGTGGGGATACACGCTTGATGCTTGCAATTGAATATAACAACCGGGAGGTAGAAGAAGAATGGATCGGTTAGGGTTAGAAATTTTGGGAAGAGGATCGTATACTATATTAGATTTGGTAAAATCCTATAAAACATTAATCATTAATTGAATGATTATTTATAACAAAAGAGTTGGGCTAGGCCCGAATGCAAACTAAACTAATACGTACAAGTACGAAACCACAACACGTTTGCAAGACTGGCAGTCGTCCCTGATGACATGTTTAGTCTTCTAACATAGACAGAGATGCACAAACTAATTCTCAACGAGTTCATCCGTTTTAATTGATTAACACTATCTAACAAATCAAACAACCTACACCACAAGAACACGTACGTTTACTGAAAAGGTTTCTATAAAGTAAATTTGCTCATCTATATCTATAGTCTTAAATCCCTCAGCTCAAGTGTAGTGAGCAAACCACTCATCAACTATATATGTGTGAGAGACTCCATCGACCATTCTACGCATAATAATAAGTACAATGATCGAAACGTAAGAAGGTTAAAACAACTTGAAACCTAAAACTAATTTATCATAATCCATTCAAGTAAATTTTATAGATGCTCAAGAGCATTATGAAGTTTCACAAGTAATATTAGGGGTGTGCACGGTTCGGTTTGGGTCGGTTTTTGGCTAAAACCGAAACCGAACCGTAATGTTCGGTTTTTATAGAACCAAAAACCGAAACCGTTCGGTTTTTGGCGGTTCGGTTTTTTCGGTTTATTATCGGTTTCGGTTCGGTTTTTCGTTTTTTTCGGTTTCTAACCGTTTATATTTGGGCATGAAAAATATATACCAACAAACTTATATTACATAAAAAATTGGTTATTCTTATTTATTTTATTTTATTATTTTTTTTTTCAATCTAAGCATAAAAATATTTATGGCATAAACCTTTAATTAGACACATATAAATAAGAAACACACATGCAAGTGAACATACATATAGTATGATCATTCTCATATATTAATTGATATATTCTAAAATAAACACACGACACGATAAACACACATATAAACATAAACGTTAAGATAAATATATTATAAATCTACCAACAAAATGAATATGAATTTATAAATTTAATTTATTTTAGTTATTTATTTATGTTATATTAATTATATATCATTATATAATAAAATCGGTTTGGTTCGGTTTTTACGGTTTGGTTTTTGGACGAAAACCGAAACCGAGCCGTATTTTTCGGTTTTTGAAAAATTAAAAACCGAACCATCGGTTTTTAGTTTCGGTCGGTTTTTCCGGTTCGGTTTTTTCGGTTTTGTTTGCTCACCCCTAAGTAATATATGGTTAAAAGCATTATACAAACACATACAATATTTATAAAACCAACTAAGAATCATCTAATAGAAATCAAAACATACATGTTATATAAAATTGAACCTATGAGCGAGCCACGTAGGGTTTTTTCTTTCTTTTCTTTTTTACTGTTGTGGATTTGTGTTAATTGAAAAAAATAAATAAAAATAGGTTATTAGAGAGTGATATCTTCCTAGTCAATATTTTCGAATAAGCCATACAATGGGTAAAATAAATGTTTTAAAAAACATGAGTTGGTCAAAAACTCGTAATAACTTGTAACATATTCTTGCAATAACTTATAATCACTTAAGTGTGGTTCAGTGGGAAAGTCTTGTGATTATCGTTATTAAAATATGAGCTCGCAAATTTAATTCATAATCAGGGCCGGCTTTGAGGGTGTGAAAGGTGAGCGACCGTTCAGGGCCCCAAAATTTTAAAGGGCCCCAAAATTTGTCCCGTTAATAATTATATGCATGTGTCGACATATTTTTAACAAAGAAAAGAGTATTTAGATGGTAAAATGTCTTAAATGGGTAATACGTTAGAACGTTTTGATAACTAATTGCATTATATCTTATAAATGCTGACACTTTATATATAACCTTGCTTATCGAAATGCCTCATTATATAATTTTGTAAAGGGCCCTCAAAAATTTCACCAATTAATGGGACGGCCCTGCTCATAATAGGTGCGAACAACTTTTAAATGGCTACGGTAACCTCCTGGAAATAAAAGGTTTTATTCGGTTTCAGTTTGTGTGACGATAGGTTCAAATCCCAAAGATAACCAAAAGGAAGTTGCATGATGACTAAGTGGTCCTGAGTTCAGGTACCACACTTCACAAAAACTAAAAAAAAAGCCCTAATAACTAGAGATGTCAATTCCTGATAGGACACAAAAAACGATTCGAGACCAAAACAAAAATAAATAGGTTATATTTTAGGCTAAACAAGTTTGGGTTTTAAATAGGTTGACAAGACTGGCAGATGATTTTGTAAATTTCATCTAAGGTTATATATTAATTTAATTAATTTTGGATGATTTGTTTGTACCTTTTCAACGTGGGGAGCCGTTTGCAATGTTTGGGAGGAGGAGCGGGGTACGGTGAAAAAAGGAATGAGGAGTTCAAATAAAAGGTTTATTTTGTTCGAATGGTTCATTCGAGAGTCAAAGGGGATTTGCAACTGGGTATTTGGAGGTAAATTACAGACCATACTTATTTGGATATACAACAAGTAGGGTTGGATCAGTTGGAAAACCCCTTGCCTCTCAACCTAGAGGTCAAGGGTTCGATCCTCACTCCCTACAAAAGGCTGGAGGTCCTTTTCTACCTTTGGTAGAACCGAAAGCAGCCTCTCTACCTTAGGTAGGGGTAAGGCTGTCTACGTCTCAACCTCCCCCATACACCGTCTTGACGGTATTGGGACCCATAACCCGTGGAAGACGGTATTGGGAGTTACGTTACTTTACTTTTTTACTTATTTGGATATACCCACACTCTCAAGACAGTCCTGACTCTCTATGTCAATCCAGGAACTTAGTAACCAAAATAGAGGGAAATGCGGGCCAGATTCAGCAAGGACAAAAAAAAAAGTACATAACCCACAAATTAAAACCTTAAAAGTGCAGACCTGCAGCTTATGCCACATACCAAAGAACAGCAGCTGACCACAAATGACACATGAATATTGGTTAATTAAGAATTAGTTCCATCTGAATGACTCCATAATACTAACCCATGTAATAAAGTTGCGTAAAACATTAAGGGGCTTCGCATACAACAATATATTATACTACACATGCAGATTACTCTATGAAAAGGAAGCAGCTCGATTGCTTCACATACAACGATTTTAGAACGTTCTGAAGTGATGCCTATATATCTTCTAGGTCATAATGTTGATACACCATAAGTTCCCGAAACTCAACACTAGCTATTTTCTAGTTTGCGTCAAAGTATGTTTTCAACACTCAAACTATACCGGAAACAAGGCCTTATTCATATAACAGTTACTATAATTTTAAACTAAAAAGTAGCAACTCATTGCACAATCAAAACAAAAAAAGAGCAAGATATATCTAAGCTGGTAAAGATCAGAGAAACCGTAACCATCCACAATCAAACAGCAAAAACTAAGACATATCACCGGTATACACATCTTGCCCTTCAAATGATTGTTGTGACTCCAATAGTAATAGACATAAGTGGATTTGATGATTGTCAACATGTCCAAATCCGCATCATAGTTCGTTATGGATTTGTTTAAGATTGTCGGCAAGAAAATTTCACACATTTGCTCTGTTGTAAACACCTTTTTTCGAGCTCTCCTATGAGATTAACAGGATAGCACTCTTTCAGGTCTAGTACTTGAAGATGACGACATTTATCAAGAATCGCCCGCAACCCGGTATTGGTTAACATGTACCATTTGAGTTTAAGATGCCTCAACCCGGGTAGGTTTTCTGCAATAGGTAATTCCAGCACATCATCTTTGAATCCGGATACATTACTGAGTTTTAGTGCTTTTAGCATGGGGCTGTCACGTCTACTGAGTTTTAGTGTTTTTAGCATGGGGCAGTCACGTCCTAGTGTTCGGGAAGCTTTTATTGGAATGAGTGTATCTTGAAGGCTGAGTTCCTCCAATAACGGAAATTTCTTCAACACTTTAGTAAAATTCCAGAGATAGATAAGGTACTTGCTGTTGGATCGTATTTCGAGACGCCTAAGCAGACTTGATCTGTTATATAGCAAATTAGCAACAAATAATATAAGCCACTCTAGTTTATTGTCAGGAAGTTACAAGTCTTCTAAGATATTTAAATCAACTTCAACGTCCATGTTTTTCAGGGAGTTTGAATTTGCTTACTATTTTAATGCTTATACATAAAACAGGATAAACACTTAAAAATAAGCTTTGGATGATAATAAAAATGCAATAAGACACATTAAAAGAATAATTCGTTAGAAAATCCAATGGGTTTTATGTTAATCAAGGGTTTTAGTTACATATGAGGGTAGTAATTAAGGTAATTTGGATGTCATCTCAAATTAACAATTAATTTAATTTGTTTATCCAAAAATAAGCAATCCTAAACGCCCTCTTAAAACACTTACATTGATCTATATACAATAGATATAGGAAAAAGATGTGAGGCTCAAAAGTATCTCAAACGGTTTAGCGTGTTCCTGAAGAATTATTCTTTTATAGCGACTAACAAAAGATAGGAACTAAGTGCATGTTCACTTACCTGTAAACTTCGTGAATCGTGACCTATAAGTTGCTGTTGCACAATACAAATCAATTTAATGCAAGATATGTTTGGTTTTTGTACAAGCACATGTCATTAAAAAGTAGATTACCATAAGCTACATACTTATCAGCAACGTACTGAAGAAGCTCAACATCCCAAAAACCTAGTATAGTGATATCAACCAATTGGCCTTGGCTTCTATCCACAACATTCTTAGAAGCCTTGTGCGAAAAAGATGGCCATGTATTAGGCCAATGCTGGTAGCAGAAATTATCGTCCAAATAAATGACCCTCCACGTACACGGGTCCTTGCAGATTTGTCGCCAATTAGTGCACACTTTTTGAACATTCAGTACTATCTCAATCCCATTAATTCTTTGGAGTATATTCATCATTATATCTGATGGGAGATCCAACCAGTTCCTTGTTATTTGCTCCTTGAATATCGCGTCTTTTTCCTGTTTCCCTTTACCTGCGCATGTAAACTCAGACCAAAGATGGAAAAGGGGTGGTTCGTGTAAACTGTCAACACAGTAACTTTTTTGGGCCAGTCAAGACGGGTTGGGTGAGGTTGAACATAGACACTTTTTGTCCAACATTTGTACCGATGTCTATATTTAATAACTGTATCAAATATAATTATACATGTTAAATAATTCCAATAACAGTCTAATTTGAATAATTTGACTTAGGATATTTGCCTTAGATTATACAGTTTGGGTGACTTACAACCTGATTTGACCCATTTGACCCGTTATCTTTTTAGCTAACCTTTTTTTACCCTTTTGATCCTTTAAAAACAAAACTTAACTATATTTGACCCATTCTTAAGTAAATGGGTTAACATATGTTACATCTAGTTGAAACAGGGTAGGTGACAGATCAAGGATAGTAAAGCGAAACAGAATTAGTCACGCACCTTTGACGACATCAGTTCCTAGTACTTTTGTAAGCTCTAACTTGCGATACTTGGTGTACTCCATATGGAGATCCCTGGATAATCATGGATAAATATGAAGTTAAAAATGAATCTTTTGACTACTTGTTATAGTGGAAACATAACTGTCACTTAATACTCTCCTTTTTGCCTACAATTGTATCATTAGGGACAATAAAATTATAGTTGTAGAGGTGAGTTATTTTAGAAACTAAGTTTTTCTTGCAAACTGAGAGACAAATCCCCACCATCCATCTAGTTTGATCTAATGGTGGCGATTAACCTAAGATTTAATAGGACAACCTAAGTCCATGTTTTTTTTTCCTTGTCTTTTTGTCTTTTTTATTTATTCTTTTTTTTTGTCTTTTTTTACTATTCACGTATTTCATTTATTTTTTTTCTTTTTTTTTCCAATTGACGTTTTTTTCCTTTTTTTTTTCTTTTTTCTTTCTTTTTTCATTTGTGCATTCTTTACTATTCACGCTTTTTTGTTTTTTTTTCACCCTATTTTTTGTCTTTTTTAATTCACTTTTTTTTTTCACTTTCTTACGTTTTTCTTCTGTTTTCATACGTTTTTGTCCGTTTTCGCCCGTTTTCATACGTTTTCGCCAATTTTCGTACGTTTTTGTCTGTTTTTATACGTTTTCGTCTGTTCATACGTTTTTGTCTGTTTTCATACGTTTTCTTCCGTTTTATAACGTTTTTGTCCGTTTTCGCCCCGTTTTCATACGTTTTCGGCTGTTTTCTTATGTTTTCACCCGTTTTCGTCCGTTTTTATCTGTTTTCATACGTTTTCGTCTGTTTTCTTATGTTTTTGTCCGTTTTCGCTGGTTTTCATATGTTTTCGCTCGATTTCATATGTTTTTATCTATTTTCATACGTTTTCATCAGTTTTCTTACGTTTTCACCCGTTTTCATCTGTGTTTTTACGTTTTCATACATTTTCATCCGTTTTCGCACGTTACATACGTTTTCTTTCTTTTTCATCCATTTTTCATACGTTTTCGTCCATTTTTAGACGTGCTTTTACGTTTTCGTACGTTTTTGTCCGTTTTCATACATGTACGTCTGTTTTCTTGCATTTTCATCCGTTCTCTTACGCTTTCGTCCGTTTTCATATGTTTTCATTCGTTTTCTTACATTTTCATTCGTTTTCGTCCGTTTTCATCTGTTTTCTTTCATTTTCGTCAATTTTTCATACATTTTCGTCCTTTTTTAATGTGTTTTTACACTTTCATACGTTTTCGTCTGTTTTCATTCATTTTCGTCCATTTTTAAATGCTTTTGGCCGTTTTCAGACGTTTTTCATACGTTTCTGAATATCATAAGAGATATTCTATGATATTCAGAATATCACAAGTGATATTCCGTGATATTCTGAATATCGCAAGTGATTTTTTGAATATCACATGTGATATTCTTTGATTTTCTGAATATCACAAGTGATATTCTAAGTACCACAAATGATATTCTTAGTATCATAAATGATATACTGTGATATTCAGAATATCACAGGTGATATTCTGAATATCACAGGTGATATTCTGAATATCACAAGTGATTTTCAACTAATGTTTTGTAAGTGAATATCACAAGTGATATTCTGAATATTATAAGTGATTTTCAACTAATGTTTTGTAACATGAAAATTACAATTGATATTCAGAAAACCTAAAGAGATAGATATTCAGAAAATCACAAGTGATATTCAGAATATCACAAGTGATATTTAGAAAATCACAAGTGATAGTTTGAATATCAATTGTGATATTCAAAACGTATGAAAAACGTAAGAAAATAGACGAAAACATAAGAAAATCACAAGTGATATTCAGATTATCACAAGTGTATTTTGAAAATCACAAGTGATATTCAGAAAATCACAAGTGATATTATGAATATCACTTGTAATATTCAGAAACGTAAGAAAACAAATGAAAACGTAAGAAAATGGACGAATACGTATGAAAACGGACAAAAACATATGAAAGAGTAAAAGCACGTATGAAAATGGGCAAAAACAATGGATGAAAATAAAGGAAAATGGATGAAAACGGACAAAAATGTATGAAAATGAACGAAATCGGATGAAAACATATGAAAATAGACGAAAACGGGCAAAAACGGACAAAAACGTATGAAAAATGGATGAAAACGGACGAAAATGTATTAAAACGAATGAAAACGTATGAAAACAAATGAAAACATAAGAAAATAGGCGAAAACATATGAAAACAGGCGTAGACGGGCAAAAGCATAAGAAAATAGACGAAAACGAATGAAAACGGACGAAAACGTAAGAAAATTAAAAAAAAACGTGAATTTAAATAAAAAGCGTGAATTTTAAAAAAAATACACGTAAATTTTTTTTAAAAAAAAAAAGAAAAAAAATGAATTAAAAAAACATTTATTAAAAAAAAGAAAAAAAGATGTAAATAGAAAGAAGAAAAAAAGCGTAAAAGTAAAAAAGAAAGGAAAAAAAGGTAAAAGGAAAAGAGAAAGAAAACGTTAATAGAATAAAAGGGAAAAAAACCTTGAATAGAACAAAAAAAAAAAAAAAATGAGTAAATAAGAAAGACAAAAAGACAAGGAAAAAAAACATGGACTTAGGTTGCATATTAAATCTTAGGTTAATCCCCACCTTTAGTTCAAATTAGATAGATGATGGGGATTTGTCCATCAGTTTGTAGCAAAAAACTAGTTCGCAAAAGAACTTTTCTCTTGTTGAATACCCTTTGATTTTTTTATTTATTTATTTTATTTTTAGAACTATAATTTTAAACTATCTCACAACATTTACACCACAGATTTATTTCACATGTCTTAAACAAGACTTGAACCCACAACATCATAACTATTTAGTTAGAGATCTTCTCACACAACATGAATTTCATTGGGATACAAACCCTTTAATTGTCTCTCAAAAATTATGGATCCATCTCATGAAAGTGTTTAGTTTATTTGTGTGGTGGTGCTGGTGAAATACTTGTTATATAATTTTTGAAAATCAAGAAGAAAAAAAAATCTAAAAAACTGAATAATCAATGTTTCGTAAAACGAAATCAAACAATTGGCTTAGAATTTTCCTAAACGGTTATTGTCAATATTTTCTTCTTATTTAGGAAGATAAACATCACAAATTAGTGAAAAAAGAAAAATCAACCACTAAACACACCCTTTAACTTCTTGATAAGAATAATTCATAAACTTAAAAACGAAAACAAAAAGTGATCTCATACAAATTTCATAATTTAGAGTGCCTGTTGCAGAAGATTTATAAACTTATAGCAAATGAGTTAACGTCCGACACCCTTTTTTTGACAAATGTTTCTAGTATTTACTAAAATTAAGAGATATTATTAGTAATATTTTTATAATAAAAATAGAAAAAATTAAGACTTTATATCATATTTTCGTACGGATATTGAAAGATGCGATTCCCATCGAATTGCACCATATACCATACGAAAGCATGGCTCTAATCTTAAAACAACTTGCAAGTAGACAGTGTGATATATAAATGATAAACATTTTCCTTCACTTTCCTATGTGGGATGTTACCATTTTTGAAAGTTGTGTGTCAAAGTAATAAATCGTGCTAGGCACACGGGTATTAAGATTGTTCAGCAAATTGCTATACTGATTGGTTGTGCGGTTCTTCCCCATTTGAGGTCTCTGGTCGAGATTATTGAACATGGGCTTAACGACGGGAATCAGAAAGTCATAACAATTACTGCACTCTCGTTGGCTACTCTTGCCGAGACTGCTGCTCCTTATGGTATTGAGAGCTTTGACTCCGGTTCTCAAGCCTTTGTGGAAGGGTATTCGGTCTCACCGTGGCAAGGTTTTAGCTGCGTTTCGGAAGGCAATTGGGTTCATTATTCCTCTGATGGATGCCATATACGCCAGTTACTATACCAAGGAAGTGATGGTTGTACTTATTCGCGAGTTCCAGTCTCCTGATGAAGAAATGAAGAAAATCGTGCTTAAAGTGGTTAAGCAGTGTGTGAGTACCGAAGGTGTTGAGGCAGATTACATTCGAACTGATATTCTGCCAGAGTTTTTCAGAAACTTTTGGGTCAGGAGGATGGCTTTGGATCGTAGAAACTATAAGCAACTTGTTGAGACAACTGTTGAGATAGCTAATAAAGTTGGTGTTCCTGACATTGTGGCTAGAGTAGTTGAAGACTTGAAAGATGAAAGTGAACCTTACAGAAGAATGGTCATGGAAACAATCGAGAAAGTTGTTGCGAACTTGGGTGCATCTGATATTGATCCTCGTTTGGAAGAGCTTTTAATTGATGGTATCCTGTATGCGTTCCAAGAGCAAACTAGTGATGATGCCAATGTGATGCTGAATGGGTCTGGTGCAGTTGTGAACTCACTTGGGCAAAGAGTAAAGCCGTACCTTCCTCAGATTTGTGGTACTATAAAGTGGCGTCTAAACAACAAGAGTGCTAAGGTTAGACAGCAGGCTGCAGATCTGATTTCGAGAATTGCTGTGGTGATGAAACAATGCCAGGAAGAACAACTTATGGGTCATCTCGGGGTGGTCTTGTATGAGTATTTAGGAGAAGAGTACCCAGAAGTTTTGGGATCGATATTGGGTGCTCTTAAGGCCATTGTGAACGTTATTGGTATGACTAAGATGACTCCTCCAATAAAGGACTTGCTCCCACGTTTGACCCCAATTTTGAAGAATAGGCATGAAAAGGTTCAGGAGAACTGTATTGATTTGGTCGGTCGTATTGCTGATCGTGGTGCAGAGTATGTTCCTGCAAGGGAATGGATGAGGATCTGTTTTGAGCTTCTTGAGATGCTAAAGGCCCACAAGAAGGGAATCCGTCGGGCTGCTGTGAACACATTTGGGTACATCGCTAAAGCTATTGGACCACAAGATGTGTTGGCTACCTTGTTGAACAATCTCAAGGTGCAAGAGCGACAGAACCGTGTTTGCACAACTGTTGCTATTGCTATCGTTGCTGAAACATGTTCTCCGTTCACTGTTCTACCTGCTTTAATGAATGAGTATCGTGTACCTGAGCTAAACGTGCAGAATGGTGTGCTGAAGTCTTTATCTTTTCTTTTCGAGTACATTGGTGAGATGGGGAAAGACTACATCTATGCAGTGACTCCATTACTTGAGGATGCTCTTATGGACCGAGACTTGGTTCATAGACAGACTGCAGCTTCTGCTGTTAAGCATATGCAGGCCCGGCTGGAAGGGGGTGCAGAAGGTGCAGTGGCACAGGGCCCACCAATTTGTAGGGCCTCCAAATTTGATAAGTTACCTATATACACATAGTTTATTAGCAGTAACAATAAGCCCATTAGAGTTTTGCTTAGAAAAGGCCTAATTTAACGATTGTAGTTTTGTGGAATTATTACATCATTCAATATTTTTTGGCTGTGACGAATGGAGGGCTGTGACGAATGGAGGATATAACTTCTCTTTTTTGAATATTGAGGACATAACTTATTCAATTCATTTTTCACCCATAATTCTTAGTTTAATATATTTTTAGTTATTAAAATTTTCAGTTATTTATATTCGAATTATTTTTATTAGGAATACATCAATCCTAATTTATTGTGACCTAATTAACGTTATGTAATTTAATTTGGAATAGCAAATTTTGTGACATAATCACCTATATTAGTTGGATATACTGAAGAGGGCTGATTATAAAGATTTAATCAACAATTTTGTTGGATGCTAAATGAATTATACTACTCAAGAAAAACATTATGCTCTATGTATAATTGTGACATAAACTGCTCATGTTATAATGTTCAGGTATGTTTATAACAATTAGTGCAACATGCATGAAGCTTATATATGTATAAAAAAAATCGTTTCTAAGGGGCCTACTCTAAAATTGCGGCACAGGGCCACCAAAATTCACGAGACGGCCCTGAGCATATGGCTTTAGGGGTTGCTGGGTTAGGCTGTGAGGATGCGCTGGTTCACCTACTCAACTACGTATGGCCCAACATTTTCGAGACGTCACCTCATGTTATAAATGCTGTGATGGAAGCTATCGAGGGGATGCGAGTGGCATTGGGTGCAGCTGTTGTGCTTAACTACTGTCTACAGGGTCTGTTCCATCCTGCAAGGAAGGTTCGGGAAGTTTACTGGAAAATATACAATTCACTTTATATCGGTGCTCAGGATGCTCTTGTGGCGGCTTATCCCGTGTTGGAAGATGAAGGAGACAATGTTTACAGTCGCCCTGAGTTAACTATGTTTGTCTGAGGTTTCTTATGCTTTTGGTATGAACTGTTTGATTTATTTAGTGTTTTTATAACTTATATGGATGTTAGTATTGTCGAATCATAAATGTGTCTGGGGTATGTTAATGTAATAGCAGTAATATAATTGCTTTTCATTGTCGGAATTCGTGTGAATTTTTTGCATTTTTTTGTTTTCTTGGATGATAGGTACCTGCTGCATGTTTGAAGGGGTTTTGGTGAATCAACAGTCTAAACTTCATGGTGATCAAGAGGTAATTTATAACTCTTACATGACAATACTCGAGATGTATTAAACTCTGAATAGAAGAAACTATTCCGTGGGTCTTGTTTTGATTATTTCTTGTTGTTGTGTTGCGTTTTAAATGACTGGAACTGCTGATATTGGAGAGTCTACTGCATATTGGCAATGAATGGAAATACGGTTCCTCTAGTGAAAAACTCTTATTCCTTTTATTATCGTTTTTTTCCAACTAAACGAATCAGACTAATTAGTTCATCATTTATAGTTGAAACTCCAATGCCCAAACAGTGGTCTTGTGGTGGTAGGTGATCCAAGTCTCTCTGTGTGAGAAGCTAACTCTTTTGAAGTGGAGCGTTAGTAGCGCAAATGCTAGTGATGTGCTGGTACCTGGTGTTCATTTGTATAGAGCTTTTCATCGACTCTGTAGCTGGTGTTCCACTGGTTATATTTATTGTCAATCTTACGGTCACTCATGGCCGTAATGTGTCTTTGCAAGCTATGGATTTAATTGTTGATGCATGTTATATTAAATGCAAATGCTGAACCTTTCAACACCTTTCCCAAGTAGCTAAGAACCATTTGCTATATAGTCAAAGATCAGAATTTCATTTTGCAGCTGCTCTGTAGGAAGTGTAGTGCCCTTACAAACCACCTCCTCGCCTTATATGGTTTCGACTGGTTATCTAGTATATACTAGGTTTTGCAGATTAGATTACCGGTAAAGTGAATTTTGGTGTGGCAATACACGGAATAATTTCGCATCAGTGACCTAACTGACATTTAGTGTGCGTGATCATCTTGTTTAGGTGTTAGGTTGCACCTTATTGTCATGATTGATGTTGCATAGGGAAAATCATTGGTCGACGGTTCTTTCTAGTGTTCGCGTGATCGTTTAGGCAGGTTCTTTTGTGACCCTGACTAATAATCGATGAGAAGCGAATTATATGGCCTGTTATGTGAGCTCCAAGTAAGATGGCTTCAATGATTTAGATAGTACTGTAAGTAAGATGTCTTGTGTTAAAAGATACTATTTTGCTCATATACCTGATTTCTCTTATTGCTAAAACATTTATCGGTATTAGTTATGGACAAAAGCTAACAGTATTGTACAGGTTTTATATAATAACGAATTGAAAAAACGAATAAGTAATAACTATAATTTTATTGCTGTAACTTTGTTGTTTTTGTTGCGTTTTCACAGGACGAAAAACACATATATATACTAATCTAAACGACACACTGATTTATCAAACGTTGTGTTGTTTGATGAAACCGTTTAACTAATAACTGTCATCCATATGGGCTTGTTTGGACTTTGATAGAAAAGTCGACCCAATGGTTTCCTAGACTGACCCAAATACAGAAAATAAATACACACTAAAAGTCTTAAACGTTAACACTAAACTAATTACACAATGACCTCTACACATGGATTAATTAATTATCATCCAATATTCCTCCCTAATTTATTAATCCATGGCTTCAACATCTTCATGTCTTCAACTTGATCATCTCTCTCTTTGAACATGTTGTAGCAGGTCTTCTCGTCTTTCAAATACAATCTTTGATGACTTCATATCATCTCTTCTATAGAACCAATTTTTCCAAATACTTTTGATACTATTTGTTACTGCATTCTTCTTCCTAGTCGCTTGTTATGATTAACAAATCATCTTCTCCATACGTCCCACTTTCCAGCGTTTGAGTCTCTTGCAATTTGGTTTCTTTCTCACTACTTGTACTTCTGTATAATCCATCACTTTCACTGTTGTCTCGTTTCTCTTCAGTCCACTTCGACCCATCCACTTTCTTCACTGATGTTGTAATGCAACCAGTAAGTTTTCTTTTCTTCTTTTGGTTCTCTTTGTATCATCTCCAAACTTCTTTCTTGTCTTCTTTCTCCCAATTTTGACAATCTGACTTCGTATTCACCGGTTTCGGATCGATTTTGATTTCAACTTTACTAGTATCGGATCAAATCGATATCAACCTTTAACTATGATTAACTTGATATCAACTCTAAAAGTTTCGGATCAAATTTAATCAATCTTCTTGCAATAACAGTATATGGGTTTTTCGGTCACAAAGTGAATCAAAACCAACTGATAATACACGGGTTTCTCTAAAACTAAATGTTTCAATACCAACGGTCCACTAGTTTTTCGGTCGCAAAGCGAATCAAAACAAACCGTCATAACCAAGAATAGTAAAAGCAGGTTTTCGGTTGCAAGGCAAATCAAACCAACTACTATAAAACACAACGGTATACGGGTTTTTCGGTCACGGAGTGAATCAAAACCAACCGTTACTTCCAAGAACAACAATAATAATCCAACAATAATCCCCTTTATTCTTTATTGCAATTGTAAAATGAAAAATCAGAAAACGTATCTGTGAATTTGTTTCCTCATTAAACAAATTGTTCTTCTCCCCCTGTTCTTCCTTCGTACAGCAACAACCAAAAAATTAACCGAATCAAATCCTTTGATCTCTCTCTTTCTGTTAAAGATGATGCCTTTCTGATCGAATGTTCTACTTTCCCTGAATCGAAAAACCGCTCTGATGCCAATTATTGTACAGGTTTTATATAATAACGAATTGAAAAAACGAATAAGTAATAACTATAATTTTATTGCTGTAACTTTGTTGTTTTTGTTGCGTTTTCACAGGACGAAAAACACATATATATACTAATCTAAACGACACACTGATTTATCAAACGTTGTGTTGTTTGATGAAACCGTTTAACTAATAACTGTCATCCATATGGGCTTGTTTGGACTTTGATAGAAAAGTCGACCCAATGGTTTCCTAGACTGACCCAAATACAGAAAATAAATACACACTAAAAGTCTTAAACGTTAACACTAAACTAATTACACAATGACCTCTACACATGGATTAATTAATTATCATCCAATAAACAGCACCTGAGCTAACCACATGTGAGCCAAGTGCGGAATAAGTTACATTTGTGAAAATGGAGAAATTTTTTTTTTGCAATTTAGGTTGAGGATAATTTTATATACAAGGAAACCCCTACTTTGAGCCACTTTGGAGAGAGGGCAAGACCTATAGAGCATACAGAGCCCTACTCCTTTATTTTCTAGGTTACCAAGTGGCGTAAAGAGTTGCAACTTATGCAATTCGACGCCAAGACCTGCTTTGGTGAACTCCTAAGACCTCGCTGCTAAGTCACTCGTGGGGAGTCATTAAACCTCGATCTATGAGTTGAGAGTGGTCAGCAAGAGTGGAAGTGACTTTAGTTGCCCAAAACTGGTTAAATAATCTACCAGTAATAAATGAATTAGTTTTGGACATAACACGGAAGCTTCATGGTAGTTTATGGTATTTAACACTTGAATCATGATATGTATGCATGATTCAAGTGTAAAATCCATGAAACTTTCATGTACGGTTGGCCTACGAGTGATCAAGAAACTTTTGAAACCCCACGAGTGTAGCTTTGAGTGAGTATTTGAGATTTATAAGAAACAAGTCAAGAGTTAATGTTGTAAGCTGCAATTCCTTGGGGGAGCACACACAATCCGACAGTCCATGATCGTTGGGGGCCAGGTTATATGTTTGGCTCCATGGTGGTAAGACTATTGTCAAAACAAATGAACAATCAGCGTTGCATTGTCAATTAATCGAGTAATCATTAAGTAGGTATTAATGATCAGGTTTTGCCCAAAAATTAAATTGAACATGGGACTTGATTTATTAATTATGACATCTCAAGTTAGTTTGCATGCATACGTATAGAAACAAACATACCGAAAATCCATATGGAATCAATTTAGACATTCTCATTTCAGTGAGACTCGCATGAACTTTGAACGCAAAGCCGATGCAAGTTCACTTTCATAACAGCTAATTAGCATGATCACATCGATCATGTTTTTTAATTTTGATTTTTGTCAAATACATCATCTAAACCGAAACTTGAGTAATTAGCTAAGCATTTGTCTAAACCATGTTGGACAACAATGGTATTCGCATAGTTGGTGATCTCAATTTGGATGTGATGTGAAAGGTATGTGAACGCTATAGTAACAGGTAAAGTAATAATGGTTTTACCATCTAAAAATACTATTCAGAGTTACGTTATGGTTCTTTAGTAAGATTGTTTACGTTGCCAACCAACTAGTTTTTACATGTGTAAAGCTCATCTGAATTCAGAGTTACGTTATGGTTCTTTAGTAAGATTGGTAATACTTTTCAAAAAATCGACACTCTCTTGCAACCAACAGCAACCAGTGGCCAACGATATCCAATCCAGCACATTTGAATCAGAAAGTTGTTATTCGATTTTCTCTTATATATTGCCGAGTGCCAACGTAACCAAACTAATGCAATCGCTATGAAAGCTAAAGATCTACAGTTCTAAAGAGACGTGGGATCGGATAGTTGCAATATATTTAAACCAGCAACATAATCAGTTATTATCTATGGTTCTACAGACTAGTAACATTTCTTTACATTTTCCGTTTGAATCACCCGTGCCATTAACACAATGCGATGGTGGGCGAGAATTCAAAGCAACCAACTTGTTGAATATGTCGTAACACAAATAAAGGGTATAAGAGATCACCACCCAAGTCGATTTTGGTTAAACAAGTAGCCGGCTGTGTTTGAATAACACAAACTTTCAAGAAAAAATAATTGTAAAAATATCTTCGTAGTTAATAAAAAATTAAAAAATCAAGACTTCAAACCAATTTTTCACATTGATAGCAATGTGGTTCCAACAGTGATAACTAAAGATTAGCAGCTTTCATTAAAAAAAAAAAAAAAAAAAAAAAAGAAGCTACCATCATCATTTGGATTTAAAGAACACCTTCTAAATATAAAAAGGTTATTTAAAGTTGCCTGAATGCATAAGAAAAGAAGTACGTTACACCTTTATAAACAATGGCGTATAATTTTTTTTGAAGAAATGATAACCATTTCTCTTCTTTTATCTATGTGGGATGAAAGTTATCATGGCTTTCATGACAACAAGGTACAATCCATATGCACATTAAAGATGGTTTATCTACTAAATTTATTTTGATTATTGATACTAAGCTCCATGATAATCAGTAATCGACGATGTAATTAGATACAGAGATCCTCCATGGAGCATCTATAACCTAATAGCCAATGTTTCTTAAACTGAAATTTAAAAATTGGCATAGTATTTTTCTAAATGATTATTGTCAACGAATTTTCATCTTTTTTGAAAGATAAAGATCACAAATTAGTTAAAAAAAAGATAATCGATGCAACCTTTGAGTTCTTGATAAGAATAGTCTATTTAGTTAAAACAAATACAAAAGATGATCTAATATAATTTCAGAATTTTGAGTGATTGTTGAAGAAGATTTATAAAGTTATAACGAAAGAGTTGAGACTTAATATATATAAAAAAAAATCGACAACTTTTTTTTGTAGACATATATGTTTTGTCCAGTATTTTCTAAAATTAAGAGAAAATATAAGTAAAAGCATTTTTATAATTAATATGCCAAAAATTAAGACTTAATACCAAACTTTGCACGAACCGTAGAGGAGTATGCTTCGTAAGGCTGAGCATCGGTCCCGAAACAGACTGGATCGACCAAAACTGAGGACCGGACCGAATATGATCGGGATGATTCAGGTGATTTGCTCAGCCCTAACGCTTCGTATTGAAGCACACCAAACAATCCATACGAAAGCATGGCACCAACCCTAAAACAATATGCTAGTAGACAATTTGATATATAAATGATAATCATTTTCCTTCTTTTGTCTATGTGGGATGGAGTTAGTATGGTTTTCATGACCAAAACAATGAACTACAAACCTTTTCTCTCCATATTTTGAATTTAATTTAATTATTGATGCTAAGCTCCATGCTAATCACTAAGCAACGATGTAATTAGATACAAATCCTCCATGGAGTACTCTATCACCACACCAAATTTCATTCTCCCAAACAATATCAAATCAAGTAATACGGAACCGTGAAATGACTACAAAACTTAAGATCACATTGAACATCATTGACAACATTAAAAACAAGCGACAAACTTCTAAGAGCTAAAACACGTTTGGAACATAAACTTTGTAAAAAAAAAGGTACATGTCAAACAAAAAAGTGAATGGTTATTAGTTTTAAGATACCCGAAACCTATCTGTTCATAGAATTCTAATAACATAACTAGAATGTAACTCACATTAATGTGTGATTTACTACTGCATAAACCGACTGTTTTACTACTGGTCATTTTTGAGTAGTATTCTGACTAACGAGAAAGCGAATGGAAATCCCTTGTGTAAAATGTTGTTCGGAGATTAGAATGCTTTTAATAATGATTGGTAGTTAGATATAGTTTTTTTTACTTGGATGATTATTCACCAACCTTTGCTTGTTATTAAAATTCTGAGTGGAGATAGTTTTTAAGCATTTCATCTGTTCATGATCATCATTTTTCGTTTTAGACGTACTCTAGCTTGGGGGTTCACTACAAAAATGGGAACGATTTGGGTCGACAATCTCGACCCAAATAATGAAGTGAAGTGTTAGATTATGGACATTATTTTAGTAGTCGTATGTTAAGATCGAACTCGAGATCACGGGATTGCACACAATACGTATGAAGAGGAAAAGTAATAATTATTTATAAAATGTTATAATTAATTATTAAACACAAAATAAATAATAGTAATTAGTATTTAATGATTAATGACTAATTATCTAATAAACGAAGATGGAAACAAGAGAAGGTTCCGGAAACCCCTAGGGGGATCCTTAATCAATCGACATAGGGAGGTTTCCACCTCCTTATGTGCCTTGAGCTCCAAGTTTTGTGTAGTATATAAGCAAACCCAAGATGCATGTTTTTCTCATAACTTGTACACACACATCTTGGTGTTTTCTCTCCTTCTCTTATTCTTAGTCGATCCAAACTTAATCCCTTAAGGGATTTCGATTTTCTTCAACTAAACATAGTTTTGTGTTTGATTTACTTGCATAAATTTTTTCTTGAATTAGTACGTGTGTACAAGAACGTGATTCAAAAACACTATAGTTTGATTCTTGGATTGAATTACAAAAGAGGTAAGGGGTAATTCTTATAATCCACATAAACCCTAATTAGGGTTCTTGGTTCCGGAAGATTGCATTGATTCTTGTTCGGGCTAGACTCACAAAGGTATGTTTACTATTTAATTATTGATTAATTAATTACATGTTATATGATCTTGTTATAATTGCTTCCGCTATGCTTACTTGATGTGTTTGGTTTATTTTATATGAATGTCATGATATCATAATTCCAACAGTGGCATCTAGAGCTGTTATAATGTGTAATTAATTATCGAAACGCATAAAAATTGGATCTTGATTCGTTTAGTTACATGTTTTTAGGGTTTGTTAGATTCCCAACCCTAATTTTATTTTGGGTCGATTTGACCCTTAAGGGTTTTAGGGTTTATGGTTTTTGATTTTTTAATATGATTAGAAACCCTAGGATGTCATGTAATTGTTATGCATTTTAGTAAACGATCTTGGTGCAATATGTTAATTGTTAAGCTAAATCCATGAAAAAGTGCATATTTGCATGGATTTTTATATTGAGTAATAATTTAAATGGTTTAAATTGTTTATATGAATTAATGGTTAAGTTATATCGAAACATGTAAATTTATTAACAGATGTCGAATTGGGGAAAACTCCAATATTAAGTAATCAATTATGTGCTATGTGGTATTTATTTACTTTTGGCTTACGCAATCGATTTATCGATGTATGTGGCTCTTTTTCCAAGAAGAAGAAAGCCTCAATTGAATTAATACGTTATACATCTAGATTTGATTATTAATAGGACTATTGAATAAGATTTGCATGTGGCTACATGTTTTATACATATTTAATTGTTATGATTATGTATATTTGTTTATTTAGTTGTTTTATTTTTTATCGTACATTACTTGTTTTTGTTTATTAATTGTGTTAGACATGTTTATAAACGAAAAGGGTAATTTTTTAATAGAAAAATAATACGGACTAAATAATGGCGAAATTGTTTTGGTTTTTAAGAGTTTAAATTTCAAAGGATTGGTTGATTGATGTTTTTGTACGTAATGGTTAAATAGGCTCGACCGAAGTTTACACACTATAAGATGGGTATAAGGATGACAACGCATTAAATTGTGGCCTTAGAGAGACAACATTCTGTCTTAACGCTCGTTTGTGTGTAAATTAGACTTACCGAACAACCATTACATGTACACTGTCATCTTAAGGGTGAATTAACCACAATTCCACAATGATTATCCGAAACACTAAGCTTTCGGGCTTATGCAAAAGTACGATATAGTGGACGATAATTGATGGTAATTCTTTAATTGGTGAACCCGATACCTCAATCAAAACTTTGTTATTTTACTCTTAGCAAATTGGTAATAAAAATGTTTTGTAAAACCAATGTTATGAAGTTGTATGCATGCTTCTTCATACATTATTTTGATTACACGTCAAAATTTAATACCCTTATAAAATTAAGTCGAATGCCATCTAATTAAGAACACTTGAAGTTGTAATTTACGTCATGTGAGAACTTGGCGAGATTGCAATGGAGAGGTAAATTTCATAAATTCATTGCTAGCAGATCAACTGATGTGATGGATTTGTGAGTTTGCAGTTTTTAAGTTAGACGTCTTAAATTGAGTAGGAAGTGAGATCTTGGACTCAAGGCATTAAGATGGGGATCAAACATGCTTACATTGCAAAAGTTTTGTGATTGTAAATCCTATAAATCTAGGAATTGCAATATGATATTGGCAATTATTGTTCGACAATTACCTTGTTGAATATTACCATTACAAGCAGATCAACCGATGTAATGGTACTATGTCAATTTGGATCCTAGCTTTAAGAAAATACTACGGTTTATATAAATATTTACCAATGGGTATATTATTTTCTTAAAGACCTAATTATTGAAAATACTGAAATTGAATTTTGTAATTCGTTTTAATGTATTAATGCAACGTTCAAACCGTAAACGCACTTTGGGCTTTGGTAAATTGATCTAGTTCTGTTTTCAAACAAATGTTTGAATAAGAAATATTTACTTAAAAGACAAAAGAAGTCTCCTTTCTATGAAGGAAGAGTGAGACACAATCCTATTCCTTTTCATGAATGAGAAAGGATAATAGGAATATTAGATATGTCTAAATTCTAATATAACTCATAGCAAATTTTTAATAGTTAAGAAAATTGCGTACATTTTTCATAGGGATTTCATCATCCTCATTCGGTGATTAAATTCTTAGTAACAAATATGATATTTGGTTAACAGAAAATTATGTATGACATTTTATGAGTTATTATAATTAGAATCTAGACTAATTACCGCAAAATGTTTAAAGACAAACTAGTTGTTTTAACTATTTTAAAGGTGCTACATACATTGTAGGATGGTAGACCTATTAAGGAAGAAATTGCATGCCCAATTTTCAAGTTAATAGCATTTGGTGGATAGTCCATCATTTACATAGTAGAATACACTTTTAGTACATAAGTAATTGTTACGTATGGACATTTAAAGGTGTAGGAAAGTTAAAAGCACAATATTTGTTTTCACTGGATATGAAACATTTACAATGTTGTCAAATTCAGTGGGAGTATTGTGTACTTATTACTGAATAAGGAATTATTGTAATGATCTTTAATTCAGTGGGAGTTACAAGCTTTGACATCTTGGTAGCTAAAGATAATTACTTTCCAAGTGTAGACACTCATACTTTTAAGGATAGTATTGTACGTGTCCTTACTAGACATTGTTGTTCTATAACTACTTGTTATGCTAAAATCTATGACACAATCATATTGATCACATAAACAAATGCATGGCGTGTTGTTTATCAACTATATGAGGTTGTTCCATGCACAAGTGGGAGAAATGTTATCTTTAATGTGTGCAAGAAACAACTCATAAAGATATGATTTAATGGATTCTCTTGACTGCAAGGTAAGAGAATTACATTCTAATATGAATTATACTAATCTAATTCAAGAAACACTTGGTGTTGCTATTTATGTTATGTAAGAGCTTAGCTAGATTGCAACATCAAGGTGAATTTCATATATTCATTACTAGCAGATCAACTGATGTAATTGAACTATGTGAATTTGCAGTTTCTAAATTAGATACCTATTAGAACATGTGTCAATATGATATCAAGACTACTTTAATTTATAAATTTATGAATTCAAGGAACGACATAAATTAATTAAGTAATCTAATGCTACTTCAATCTGAATATTTATGTGTTCTTGGAATGACATAAATAAACGAAAAAATTATGTTATTTACATAATTGTGAAGTAATAAATTAACTTGAAATTACTATTGAAACCAAAAGATGGTGTTCATAATTACTTTAGTTAAACATGTTTATGTTTCATTATAAAGATATAAACATAAAGTCTTTTAATTGTTGCAAGACTTATAATGAAGTAAGAAGTTATCTTGTTGTGTTTTTAATTAAGACATATACATGAAGTTATTAAATTGTTAAATGACTTATAACGTATAGTGGGATTATAACAGTTTATGTTTTTTTTTATAAAGACATGGACATGAAGTAACTTTGTAAAAAGTACTAGGGTTATAAGGCATGTAATTGGCTTGGAAATACTATTATACCATTAAAATGACTTAGTTAGTAAATAGACAAGTCAAGAGGAATATGGTTATCTTTAATATTGTTAGATTGTCTTACAATATTAATACTAATGAAATATCAAATGTTTATGGTATGTTCAGTTAGGAAAATCAAACTCTTGTTATATTGTTTGATTAAAGATAACTATGACTTCTTTTCTTCCAAAAGTTATCAAGGTTAGAATGTTGAGTATGACTTGGACATATTTAATAAAACTCCAACATAGAAGATTAATAAGACATTATCATATGATGGAATGTGATGAATGTGATGAATCACATTAAGTCTTAAATTGAAGTTCTAAATTTGTTTAACTGCTTATGAAGAGGTTATTAACAAAGTTAAGTCAGAAACTATCAATAAGTATTTGTAATATCTCAAAAGAGAACATTGTATTGTTTCTTTATTTGCTAAGTATTTAAAGATAGTCTTTAAATTACTAAAAGCAAGTGGGAGTTTTGATCTTTAAAAGATAAAATTATAATATACATAATCTTCTAAAATACACTAGTAAATATCATGATTAAGTTTGACATTTGAATGTTAAATCTCAACATGATAATAAAGGTTGACATTTAAATGTTAAATCTCAAGATGATGGAATTATCATTCATAGAATAACAATATATCTCAGATATTTGATTAATATGCTGAGGACTATGATTTACAGGATTATTGTAAACCTGATAATCATTATGATACATTACCAAATATGAAATTGGGTAAAGTATACATGATATGAATGATTAAGATGCTGTCCATAAAGATAATCAATTTTAGAAACTTGGTTTATCTTAATAGTTAGACTAGAAAATGAAGTTGAGTTTCTTCAAAGATTAGGTAACTCTTGTGGTTTAAATCTTTGGATAAAAATCATATGGACAATATTGTGCACGTATTTAATGCATGTCTTATGACAAGATTATTAATCACACTTAAGCAATTAACTGTGATTGAATATTCTATTATAAACACATTAAATATATAAAGATTATGATTGTCATATTTAGTTTCATTTATATGAAATTGACAATGGAATATCAAAACTCTTTCTTGTATGATTACTTGAGCGAGGACGATAAGTAATCAAAAGATGTTTATGAATTCAAATAAATCTTTAGAATTGTACAAAGTGCAATAATCCATGGATGGATAAATGCATGCATCTAGAAGATTACTCTTATATTTAATTATTAAATTCATGTTTGGATTTATAATTGAAATAAGATAATTTCTAAGTATTCTTAAAAGCTAGTGGAGTATTATGTTTAATTTCTTAAATCATATATGTTGTAGAACATATAAAAGGTAGCATTCTATATAAGTTAAATGTTAAGTCTTAGTTTGGAATGAAACTTTAAAGATTTAGGAAATAAGACATACAACCTTGGAATGAATGTTTATTATTGAAACATGTGCGGTAAATGAATCTAATATAACATGATATATTATTTAGAAAGTCTAAATGGATATGAATGACATGAATAAAATCTAAGTATGACTGAAAGATCTTTCATGAACATCATGTTTTGTTTTATCATGCTTGATTACAAGATGATTTGGCAATATTAATATCTAATTAAAAAGTTATTAGATAACTTGTGTAATATTCTAAATGAATACGTTTGATTATAGAATCACATCCTAAATCTGGAATAGCTTCCAAATTCTATAGATGAACAATTTTCAATTGTTGTGAAAATTGTCATAGCCAACAAACTTGATAGTTTGAAGGGCATCAAACATTACATAATAGATATTAAGGTTTACGGGAAGTTTTAATAACATATTGTTGTTGCATACAATGATGTTATTGAAATTGAGATGACACTCAATACCAGTTATGGTAAGGATTTCGTTCTTTGCTATATGTACTAGTTGTGCTTACTAAAAGCATAAGTTGCATTATACATTAAGAGAATAAGAATACTTTAAACTTTAAAATGTTTGGAAGTTTAATTATCATAAATTGGTGGTTAAGGATGTCTCACATTTTTATGAAATATGGCATTATCAAAATAGTTGACTATGCACATATAAGAATTTCAATAGTTGAATTCTTGAAATAAGTATTCTTAAAATTCCGATAGATCAAAGTTGGATGATTTATGTCTTGCCAACAAGTATGAATGTCATTGTTTGAGACATAATTCATCAACAAGAGTTATCATGCATTGATCTATTTAGTATTTGGATAAGGGATGTTAAACAATTATTATAATAAATTTAAATACATGGTATGTTTAATTTATAATAAATTGTATCTTATATTTGTATGTTTAATCCATGAATAAATGTTATTCTAAATTGTCCGTTGTCAGTTAATAATATGGGAATATTATTAAATTAAGACAAATCTGAAGGTTGGTATAATATACTTAAAGTATATTGATGCGTAGTCATGCCATTTCAGATGATATTCGATGATACTGAATATAGGACTTATCCCAACTACATGATGTTACTTTATGGATTTTGTTATTAAGTAAATCATGAGAAGTTATCCTCAGACTTGAGATGCAAGATAAGTGTCATGAATGTAGTACATTTTTGTGGAACAACTTAACGCTATACATAACTGGTAGTCATAAGGGTTGTTTTCGAAAGTGTTACAAAGTTTGTGGGTTTTGCTTGTAGTCAAGATAGAATTTGTTCCTTCAAATTAATTTTTGGAGTTTTAATACTGCTAGGCCCCTCGTAGGGTTGGTAAGATGCATGTACGGCCGTACCCAAGATCTTCCCGGAATATGTTCAGAAGATTTGGTAATCTTGATCAATCACTAACAACGAGAAACAGAATGGTTAATTAAGGAATGACTTTAATCCATATCCTTATTAACATGGTATTAGAAACAAAAGGATAATAATAATGAGAAATCATTAAAAGGTTTTCCAGGAGCCTTACTTGAGATTGTACTAGAGGCATCAGCGTGTTGCAAGACGCTAACCGATGTGATTACACTATTAAAATATGTCCAAGTGGGAGCTGTTAGATTATGGACATTATTTTAGTAGTCGTATATTAGGATCGAACTCGAGATCACGGGATTGCACACAATACGTATGAAGAGGAAAAGTAATAATTATTTATAAAATGTTATAATTAATTATTAAATACAAAATAAATAATAGTAATTAGTATTTAATGATTAATGACTAATTATCTATTAAACGAAGATTAGGAAAGTAATACTAGACAAAACATGGAAACAAGAGAAGGTTCCGGAAACCCCTAGGGGGATCCTTAACCAATCGACATAGGGAGGTTTCCACCTCCTTATGTGCCTTGAGCTCCAAGTTTTGTGTAGTATATAAGCAAACCCAAGATGCATGTTTTTCTCATAACTTGTACACACACATCTTGGTGTTTTCTCTCTTTCTCTTATTCTCAATCGATCCAAACTTAATCCCTTAAGGGATTTCAATTTTCATCAACTAAACATAGTTTTGTGTTTGATTTACTTGCATAAACTTTTTCTTGAATTAGTACGTGTGTACAAGAACGTGATTCAAACACACTATTGTTTGATTCTTGGATTGAATTACAAAAGAGGTAAGGGGTAATTCTTATAATCCACATAAACCCTAATTAGGGTTCTTGGTTCCGGAAGATTGCATTGATTCTTGTTCGGGCTAGAATCACAAATGTATGTTTACTATTTAATTATTGATTAATTAATTACATGTTATATGATCTTGTTATAATTGCTTCCGCTATGCTTACTTGATGTGTTTGGTTTATTTTATATGAATGTCATGATATCATAATTCCAACATGAAGTCGTACCAAAAGATTTGGGTCGACAATCTCGACCCTTTTTGGTTGTACCATTTTTCTTGTCCCAAAAACATTTGGGTCGACAATTTGTTTATCGAATAGCACGACATTATAAGGGGACCCACTAACCAGTCAAACATGTAAAATTACATTTGGAACGACATTGTCGTTCCAAAACCTTATTTATTTTTTGTAAATCATTTATTTAAATACGCAAAATATTTTCGAAAATGCCAAATGGAACGACATTGTCGTACCAAAAATTCATTTATTTTCCGTAAAATATTTTCGAAATGCCAAATGGAACGACATTGTCGTTCCAAAAATTTATTTATTTTCCGTAAAATATTTTCGAAATGCAAAATGGTACGACATTGTCGTACCAAAAATTTATTTATTTTCCATAAATCATTTATTTAAATACTTACAATATTTTCGGGAATGCAAATTGGTACGACATTGTCGTACCAAAGGTTTAAAACATTTAAACATTTTTACAAATGGCATGACTTGATGTTTGCATTTTTGGGACGACATTGTCGTCCCATTGTATCAAGTATGCAAAAAAAAAATGCAGCAGCAGCCTGCATTTCCAGGTTTTTTCCGGAATATTTTCCGGAAAAAACCTACCATTACACAAGCTGTAAATCAACCAATATCCGCAATACCAATTCGGCAATATGATACAATACCAAATTACTCATCTATGACTTAAATTCGACAAATACGATACAAATTAAACTAACAAATACGAACTTAATACAAAAACAAACCAAGATTCGGCAATAGATTCTAGTATTACATAACTAATACAAACACAATTATTACAATAAAAAAAAACCATACCTTTAAACTAACACGAACACATTTATTACAAGATCTTGTAGGTGGCTGTGGTGGTGTCGATGGGCTGCTGCCGGCGGTGGTTCACGGTGGTGGGCTGCTGCTGCGGTGGGCCATCTAACCAACACAAACACAACATACAAACAATAATTAAACAAACCATAAATAAAGAAAACATAATTAACAAACATAATTAAATAATAATAATAATAACATACCTTTATACAAAATAAATTAACAAAAATTAAACAAAGAAAAAAGAAAAAGATGAAAAACGTGCGCAGCGGTGATAGTGGTGTTGAAGGTGGTTGTGGTGGTAACAAATGTGGTGAATATTTCGGTGTTTTGGTGGGGATTAATTTGGGGTTGATTTGGAAGAGTAGTAGTAGCAGTGGTGGGTTTTTTTTTGGTTAAACACTTAGAAGATGAAAAACTGCGTTCTGCTATCTACTCAATTTTTTGAACAAAATGGGACGACATTGTCTTCCCAATTCTTTAGCGGGATAAAAAAACTGGCGGGGTGTTTGAGTTCCATGAAATTATTGATGAAAATTTTGGTGAAAACAAAAGGGACGACATTGTCGTCCCAAGGCTTTAGCGGGATAAAAAAAAACTGGCGGGGTGTTTGAGTTCCACGAAATTATTGATGAAGATTTTGGTGAAAACAAAAGGGACGACATTGTCGTCCCAAGACTTTGAATTATTTGATTTCATCTTTTGTATTATTGATGAAAATTTTGGTGAAAACAAAAGGAACGACATTGTCGTTCCTTATGGTTTTTTTTTTTTTTTTTTTTTTTTTTTTTTTTTTTTTTTTTTTTTCATACATCTTTTGTATATTAAAAATGATTTTAATTATTTAATTAATACAAAAGGAACGACATTGTCGTCCCAAGGCTTTAAATTATTTGATTCCATCATTTGTATTATTGATGAAAATTTTGGTGAAAACAAAAGGAACGACATTGTCGTTCCTTATGGATTTTTTTTTTTTTTTTTTTGTATATTAAAAATGATTTTAATTATGTTTAAGACTAATAAATGATTTAAGTAATATTAAAAAGATTAAAATTGATTTAAATTAGTTATAAATTATTTAAATAAATTAAAAATGATTTAGTTAATATTAGATAAATTGAAAAAGATTTAAATTAATATTAGATAAATTGAAAATGATTTAAATTAATGTTAGATAAATAGAAAATGATTTAACTTTAGTTATAAATTATTTAGATAAATTAAAAATGATTTAAATTAGTTATAAATTATTTAAATAGTTTACAAATGATTTAAATTATTTAAAACGGATGAATCGATAAAGTATCTTGATACATGACATAATTAAACAACTAATCCTAAATTAACCAAACTAGTTTACAAATGGGACAATAGGTTATCATTGTTATATGAACTATGAAGTAATCTTTTCCTAAACATCAGTTTATGAACATCTTTAATGTTAAGTTATAACAGTTTATGAATCATTCTTTGTCCGGCTAATACGATCCGCCAAAACACTTTCCCACCAAAAATTTCCCACCAAATTTTCCCACTAAGGTCTGCTCTTATATACCAAAATTTCCTACCTAACAACTTATCCTCACAGTATAAACACACACACACACACACACTCATCTAACTAATAAATACTCTCACACACACTCATCTCACTATATATCTCTCTCTCTATCTCTCTCTAGCAGTTTCCGTTTTCTGGCGACACCAGCAGTTTTCGGCCGCCGGAATCTTTTTCTGGCCACCACATTTTATCACCTCAACTTGTAGATCGGGCCACCCCGGTCACGATTCAACCACTCACAACCGCTCAACCTCACAACCACAAACACAAACTGTTATCATGGTGAAGAAGATGACATAATTTGAAGCTTTTCCTTGCCCTTATGGACGAGGAGACGTGATTCTGCGAGAATCGCGTAGATCTTACTCCCGTGGTAAACTATACTATGCGTGTCCTTTCTCGAAGGTGAACAATTACATACTTTTTCGTGTATTATATAAATAATTTGGTTAGTTGTTAAAAATAATAGTTTTTACTCTTTAACAGCCTGGGACAACAGACCATGGATGCGATTTCTTTTATGGAAAGAGGAACGACTCGCCAAAATGATGATCGGTTCTCTGGGAGCTTCAACATCAAGCGGTTCTGGATCTGCTCCAACAAGGTGCTCAAACTGTCATGAAAAAGATCTCAGAATAAACTTGCTGGAGGCAACAAAACAGGTGCTGGAGGTACAAAAACAGGTGCTAGAGACAAAATTAAGGATGTTGGAGGCAAAACTTGACATGGCAACGTATCCCAACCACGACCATGCATGTCAGTCAGATGCAATACTCCGTGACCTTTTAGGTGACATGGATAAATTTCATATGTAGTACTGTTATTGTTGTTGTTGCTGTTATCTTCGTATGTAGTGTTGTTATTGTTGTTGTTGCTGTTTGTTTGTCATTGTTGTTGTTGTTTGTTGTGTTATTGTTGTTGTTTAATAAAATGTTGTTGTTGTTGTGAAAACTGATGTCGGGATTCGTTGCAATATCAACTCTTGCCTCCAGCATCCTTACTCTTGTCTCTAGCGCCTGTTTTTGTTATAGATATCCATAACAACTCGACTCATCCATTTAACATGTTATGCATAGCCATCACAACTCGACTCATCCGTTTAACATGTTATGCATATCTATAAGAACTCGAATCATCCGTTAAAAATGTTATGCATATCCGTAACAACTCGACTCATCCGTTAAACATGTTATGCATATCCGTAACAACTCGACTCATCCGTTTAACATGTTATGCATATCCATAAGTTTAACATGTTATGCATATCCATAACAACTAGACTTAAACATGTTATGCATATCCATAACAACTCGACTTAAACATGTTATGCATATCAATAACAACTCGATTCATCCGTTTAACATGTTATGCATATCCATAACAACTCGACTCATCCGTTAAACATGTTATGCATATCCGTAACAACTCGACTGATCCGTTTAACATGTTATGCATATCCATAACAACTCGACTTAAACATGTTATGCGTATCAATTACAACTCGATTCATCCGTTTAACATGTTATGCATATCCATAATAACTCGACTCATCCGTTAAACATGTTATGCGTATCCATACAACTCGACTCATCCGTTAAACATGTTATGCATATCCGTAACAACTCGACTGATCCGTTTAACATGTTATGCATATCCATAACAACTCGACTTAAACATGTTGTGCATATCAATAACAACTCAATTCATCCGTTTAACATGTTATGCATATCCATAACAACTCGACTCATCCGTTAAACATATTATGCATATCCATAACAACTCGACTCATCCGTTAAACATGTCATATATGCATATCCATAACAACTCGACTCATCCGCTAAACATGTTATGCATATCATAACAACTCGACTCATCCGTTTAACATGTTATGCATAGCCATAATAACTCGACTCATCCGTTTAACATGTTATGCATGGCCATAATAACTTTTTAAAATTAATTTATATATAAGTATTTTTAGATAGATAATTGGATTTAATTTTAAATTAAATTAAATAATTTTAAATATTTTTTTATCAAATAAAAGTATTTAAATTAAATAACTTTTTAAAATTAATTTATAAATAAGTATTTTTAGATAGATTATTATATTATAATTGTTATTTTCAATAGTATAAAAAAATGGGACGACATTGTCGTCCCATATGTTATTTTAAAATTTTCCAACCTGCTTTGTAAAATAAAATTGATTTATAAAGTTTCTGAAAATCAAAAAAATATATGTTTTAAGAAAATGGGACGACATTGTCATCCCAAACTGCTTGGCGGGTAAAAAAATCACAGGCGGGACGTATTAATTTGTCGAATTTTTTTCCCAAAACATTCTCTGAATAATAAAATTCAATTTTAAAACAATTGGCACGACATTGGCGTCCCAAAATGAGTGGGGCCAAAACATTCTTGCTGACCGCTATATTTGTTGAAAAAAGTGGGATCCTTTGTCCATTTGGAACGACATATGTCGTCCCATTTTTTTAGTCGGTCTCAAAGGCTTTCATTTGGTGCAGTGGTTGATAAGATTGGTAGTAGTGTAGTACGTCATACACAAACTTGTATTCTTTGACTCGAGTTTGTACAACCAGAGATCAAAGATCTTAAATATTGTTGAATAGTATTAACACTTGCTCAGTAATTGGTGTTTTGTCAACCGAATAGCCAATGTTTCCTAAACTGAACTTAGCAATTGGCTTAATATTTTCCTGAATTGTTTGTTAGATTATATAATTCCTCGTGGGTGATATGTTTATTAATACGATATTTATAGAGTACATAGCATAACGAAACCCTAATGTACCCAACCCCACAAACGGGTTTGGGCCTAATTGCTATCCTCTAATACTTCCCCGCAGTCCGAGCGGCGGAATCGCGAAAGCTCGGACTGGAGTTGAAAAGCTAAAAACATTAAATTAAAGCAAATAAATAATTGTTGATAAAGACATCCAACAGCAAGCGGGGGCAAATCTTCAAGCATCAGCAGCAAAACCAGATAAACCATTTTTTTTTACTAAACCGGATATACCAAATCCGTATCAAACTAGATAAACCAAAGTATCCTTACCAGAGAATAAACCAAAGTATCCTCTACCAAATTGGATAAACCAAAGTATCCACAAACAGGAAAGAAAAAATAAAAATAACAATAAAGAGGAAGATAAACAAGAGGAAGGAAGAAAAAAAAAAGTTTGCGGAAAAAAATGTTCAAAAGGATAGAAGGTAAGAAGACATACGCCAACAAAACAGATACTGCAGCTTAATAAAAAAATAATTTAATACCTTTTATTTAATCGAGACAATCGAATTGCCATTTGCTTGATTGGATTGCTAGTTAGCAGCGATATAAAGAAAAATATTATAAAAAGCAAGAAGAGATGATAAAGGAGGCGACTCAACTTAGTCACCTAGGTCTGAGGATCAGACCCGCTCCGATACCATGTTATATTACATAATTCCCTTTGAGTTATTTGATAAGAACAATCTAGAGTGCTTGCTGAAGAAGATTTATAAATGAAATAGTTAAGACTTCATGTTAAAAAAAAAATAAAATAAACGCCTCTTTTTGCATAGTTTTGTCCAGTATTTTATAATTAAGAAAAAAAATATTTGTCCAGTATTTTAAAATAAAGAAAAGATATTAGGAAATTATTTTTTGTAATTAATATAAAAAATCAAGACTTAATATTAAATTTTATTTTAGAAAAAATATTACAAATGTATTTTGGTGATTAATGTAAAAAAGTAAGATTTAATATCAAATTTTGATACACGAGACAAGGTAAATTCTCTCTGAATGTATAATGCAACGCATACCAAAGCATGACACCAACCCAATACCCGGTAACAATAAATTGGTTGACAGTGTAATATATAAATGATAACCATTTTCATTCTTTTGTCTATGTGGGATGGGAGTTAGCATACCTTTCATGACATGAAAAAAGAAGTGCCTAGCTTTTCTATCGATTGATTTTTTATTTATTGATTTTTTTTTTATTTTTTTTAATATGTACCATCAAATTAAAGATCAATTATCTTCTAAATTCTCTACAACATCAAATTCAGTCTTCCAAACAATATCGAATAAAGTAAATATAGAACTTGAAATCACTACAAAACTTTGTCAAGAAAAAGATACATCTCAAACAAAATTAATTGAATGGTTATAAACCACTAAACCTGATGCACTGAGAATCAGATAAATAATTGTATAGATAAGCCAACCTACCGGGAGCATTATTACTTGCTCAGTTAGATAGTTGTCAGTTGCTGTCAAGGTCTGATCGAAATCATCGCCAATGAAGATGTTATATTCATATCATACTATTTTATAAATCATTTAAACCTTCTAAAAAAAGAAATACTTAAAATTCAGCATTACAAGTTCTTAAGCTAAAACTATAACAAATTAAAACACATTTTCTGACCATAAATACAGTTACAAGTTCTTAAGCTAAAAGTACAACCAATTAAAACACATTTTCTAACATTAAATACAATCTTTAAATAGAAATAGTTAAAATTCTGCATTACAAGTTCTTAAGCTAAAAGTACAACTAATTAAAAACCATTTACTAATATTAATTAACTGGTCAATAAATACAATTAATGCAGTTATTGAAACACCCTTTACATAAGAAATACAAATTATCAAGCATAGTGTACAACCATCTTAATCACAATTCCTGCGTTAAATGTCCACTAATATAAATAATAAAACACATTATACAAATATTCAAACCCGAACGGGCAACGGGCCAAATGGGGTCAAGCATGAACGGGCACGGGCCAAGCGGGCTCTAGCCTGAACGAGCAGTGGCCAATGGGCTAGAGCCCGAACTGTTTACAACTCCTAGCTATATCTTTTGCCTTTTGATGTCGTTAACATTTATTTTAGGATATCCGCCACTGCAACGCGCGAGGTACCCTACTAGTAATTAATGAAGTAATGTGAGTAGTGAGGGACTACTAGTTTGCGTAGTTGAACCAAATATATTGTTCACTAAATCCCCAACACAAACCTATAGCATACACGAAAGGAGGTGATTAGCACGACGCTAATTTATGCACTATCAATTGTTAGCACCCCAAACAAGTTTAATGACTAACCGAGTATAGTTATATAGAACATATTGTTTTGTTTTTTGTTTTTTTTTGATAGAGGGTTTATACCGGGTGAAATATATTAAAAAAATAAATGAGATTCGTACAGAGAAGAGTGGTGATGAGCCGCTCATTAAAAAAAAAAAAAAAAAAAAAAATTGTTTGAACAAGCTCAAAGACAACAACCAAATTTCATAACTAGAGAAACACAAATAAAATAGTATTCAAACTACATTTCCTCTAGCTAATACCCCTCCATTACTCGTGCCATGGCAGCTTCATATCCTCTTTCATATTGTCCACGCGCATCTTTTTTCTTGAAACTGATTGATGCTAGTTTAGACGTGATCACATCGACAATAATGTTTGTTATATCCGTCTGCTTCCTTGCGTTCTTACCATGAACCCTATGGTTTCGTTCTTGCCATACATAGTATGACGTTGTAGCAACAATTAAATGACCAACTATGCAAGTAACATTGTTAGTTTTCGCCAAAGGAATAATCCACGCCATGATATCGGTCCAAATAAGAGGGATATTTGGGAATTCAGCCACTTTAAGAACACTTTTCCACACGTTAGAAGAGTAAGAGCATTCGAAAAATAAATGCTCATGGCTGGGAATCGGGTTGTAACTTGCATAACGGGCACCGGAGCAGGTTTAAGTCGACATCCTTGTTGACATCCCATTGCCTTAGCCTATCTTGAGTTTTTAACCATCTTCTCATTACCAGCCAAATGTGTATTGCATGCCTAGGAATGCCGTAACTTGACCACACGAATGAATGCCAACTATGATGCACCGAAACGCCTGGAAGGCTCGCGTGCCCGTTTGGGAACGGCTTGGGAACGGGAACGCCAAGGAAACGTCCTCGAAACGTTTCTCAGACGTATCCATAAACGTTTCTGGATTCTCAGCTGTATCGGGACACGTTTCTGTATTTACTTGCCGATTCCAAGAAGTTTCTATTGGGTTTAATCGGCTTTTTTTTTAATTCTAAACGGGTTGGAACCCAAGCATTGTATACATTAGGTCTTCTATATCGTATATATACATACCCAACAGGCATATACGATCATATACCTAAATTCTCATCATCTGATCATCTCCTATACATTATGGCTTCTCAAGAAACACAACAAGAACCACAAGGATCATCAGATCCTGATCTTGAATTTTTATTGCCGTATCTATGTCGTTCCCGTATCTTGAATTTTTGATTTTGCCGTTTCCCGTTCCAGTATCGTTCCCGTATCCCTTTGCCGTTCCCGTTTCGGTGCTACATAGAATGCCAAGCTACATAATCTCCATGATTGCGACATTTTTTGTGACATTTTTTATATTTACATGTATTATCAATCACAAACATCTTTTTACTTACATTTTTTTTACTATTCTTAGGTGCTCAAGAAATGTTCATTGACTTATCAATTAATTATCACTCACTACATACATTTGCTTTTCAAGACCATGAAAATTGTAGCCCGCGTGCATGGATGTTTATTAGATTAATAGTTACATCTATTTTTCTTTATTGTATCGTTCATTTTTACATATTATTTCATTAAAAAATAATACAAAATCTTTAACTTCGTTGTTTTCTTACTTTACTCACACGCTTAATTTCTTGATGTATTCATTCTTCTAAAAACTCGTGGATTCCACGGGTCTATAAGCTAGTATTTTATATGGCATTGATATGGCAATTGTATTGATATTCGATCAAACTATTTAATCCCTATGGGATTCAATCAAAGCAAGAAAATCATGTTTCGTTGTCTGATTATTTATTAAAGCTAAACCTTGTTTGTTGTATGCTTTACTCGGGACTTGAACTAGCATTCTAATTGGATCGCTAACAATACGCGCATACAAGATCGTGGAGAAATCCTACTTTGGATATTTAGTGGTTGCCTATTCGACTTGTTATAAGGTCGATTTGCATAAACCCAAATTTATTAGGGTTTATGACTTGATCTTTTATTTGGGGTTTTATAAACCCTAAATGCATGAATTGCTAAAAGCTACGCACTTTCTTTATGTTCCAGTTAATTAATTTACTAGTATTTGATTGGGAAAAATATATTAAAAGGTATTATACTTGCCACGTGTTTATCTTCTGGGTATCAAACTTTTTTTTTTTCAGAATTAACACCATTAACTTGTAAATTTTTCATCTTTTGGGTAATCTGTCACTTGCTCGACCGGTAGCAAGTTCCACCACTACCCAGAAGATGAATATGTGGCAAGTATAATACTTTTTTTTTTATAATTTGCCCTACCCATCACTTCGACGACCACCGCCGCTCCGGCCACCTCAACCCTCCACCCACCTTCTCCTTCCTCATCACACAAACCTTAAAAAAAAAAAAAAAAAAAAAAAAAAAAAAAACCTCCACCATTATTCGCCGCTGTTATTTCTTCTGGAAACCACCACCACCATCACAACAGCCGCCGTTATTTCTACATGAAACCACCACCACTAACACAATAGCCGCCGTTATTTACTTCCTATCATGTAAATAACACGAAATAACCATATTCCAACACCCCACATCTCTCTCAGGCATGTAGAGATGTTTCTAGTTCACTACCCAAACATCTGATGTGCTGCTTTACTAACAAAAATTCTTGAATTGCTATTAACGTAAAAATTATTGAATTGCTATTATGGTAAAAATACTTTTTTTTTATAATTTGCCCTATTGGTAAATCCTTAGTTTAGTGGTGGTGGTTTCATGTAGAAATAACGGCGGCTGCTGTGATGGTGGTGGTGGTTTCTAGAAGAAATTACAGCGGCGAATAATGGTGGAGTTTTTTTTTTTTTTTTTTTTTTTTTTTTTTTTTTTTTTTTTTTAAGGTTTGTGTGATGAGGAAGGAGAAGGTGGGTGGAGGGTTGAGGTGGCCGGAGCGGCGGTGGTCGTCGGAGTGATGGGTAGGGCAAATTATAAAAAAAAAGTATTATATTTGCCATATATTTATCTTCTGGGTAGTGGTGACCGGTTAGCAAGTGACAGATTACCCAAAAGATGAAAAATTTACAAGTTAATGGTGTTAATTCTGAAAAAAAAAAGTTTGATACCCAGAAGATAAACACGTGGCAAGTATAATACCTTTTAATATATTTTTCCCTATTTGATTCTATGTTTCCCCTGCATGCTTTGATGTTTACTTGTTAAAATTTCAACAAAAGTATCGGACTTGTCTTGTATACATGAAACAATATGGCATTTAGTTGCACTTCTTTATCTCATTTTCAATTCGTACATTCTCATTTCAGTGAGACTCATGAATTTTAAGCTCAAAGCTGATGCAAGTTCACTTTCATATCAACTAATTAGTTAATCACATTGATCATGTTTTTAAATTTTGATTTTTGTCAAATACATTGTCTAAACCGAAATTTGAGTAATTAGCCAAGCATTTGTCTAAACCATTTTGGACAACAATGGTATTCTCATATTTGGTAATATCAATTTGGATGTGATGTGAAAAGTATGCGAAAGCTACATCAATCATTTGATTCTTAACAAACCAATCTTACTAAACAACCATATGAAAGAGAATAACGTAACTCTGAATTCAAATGAACTTTACATATGTAAAAAGTACTTTGTTGCCAACGTAAAATATGCTACACCATGACCTTTTTGGCTGTGAACAAATTTCACAGTGATTGCATATGACTCCAGTACTCTTCAAAAGATCGACACTTTCTTGCAACCAACAGCAACCAGTGGCCAACGATAACTAAGTTACATCGCAACATCTTTTGTAATTAGCTGTTTCATAAATTTTTCATTGAAATAAAGGGTATCCAATCCAGTACATTTGAAATAAAGGGTTTTGTAAGAATTTTTTATATCATAATCTTTTTAGTGCTTGTTAAGAAAAAAATAATAAAAAAAAAATACATGAAGTCAAGTTATGAATGAAAAATCAAGATTTCATATCAAATTTCAATAAATGTTATTTGAAGTTCTCTTTCCGTGATATATAAGAACATCAATGAAAATCTATTAAAGCATGACATTCACCCAAATACAGATGAACAAGTAGACAGTGTTGTATATAAGTGATAACTATTCTCTTCTTTTATCTATGTGGGATGAAAGTTATCATGGCTTTCATGACAATGAGGCATTATCTTCTATTTACTTTGATTGCTAAGCTCCATAATCAATAAACTGATGATCTAATTAGACACAAAGATCATCCATGGAGTACGCTATATATAACCGAATAGCCAATGTTTCTTAAACTAAAATGAAACAATTGGCTTAGTATTTTTCTAAATGATTATTGTCAATAACTTTTCTTCTTATATGGAAAAAAAAAATTACAAATTAGTTAAATAAATAAGAAACAGCCATTAAACACAACCTTTGAGTTCTTGATAAGAATAATCTCATATGAGTTACATAATTTTGAGTACTTGTTAAAGAAGGTTTATAAAGTTATAATGTTAAAGACTTCATAGTTCATATAAAAACAATTCGACACCCTTTTTGTACACAAATGTTTTGTCTAGTATTTCCTAAAATTAAGAAAAAATATTATTGTAATTAATATAAGACATAATATCAAATTTTCATACTCGTTGCGATTTTGAGTTCCTTCATAACAAAACCTAAGCAACCAAATACCAAAGCATTACACATTTACACTAACACATAAACAATAAATTGGTTGACAGTGTGACATATAAATGATGACTATTTTCCTTCTTGTCTATGTGGGATTGCTAACTTTTTTCCGGACAATTTCTGGTTCCATTTGTAGAATTGCTGGATTGCTAACCTTTCTATCTGATACGTTTGTTGATCTAATTGGACAAGTTACACTTAAACAAACCTTACTAGGAACGTTCCGAGTAATACTTACTCAGTTACATAGCTGTTGCCATGCTTATCAAGGTCCGTTTAAACCATTGCGGACTAAAGTTAAGACTTTATTAAAATTAAGAGAAAATGTTTTGTAGTTAAATTAAAAAAAATAAAAATAAGATTTCATATCAAATTTTGATATGGAGTAAGCAGTGATTTTCCATTACAAACACACCACACAATCCATATGAAAGCACGACACTAACTCTAAAATAGCAAATGCCTGGATATATAAATGATAACCATTTCTTAGTTTTCTCAATGTGGGATGGGGGGAGTTAGCATGGCTTTCGGCCTTTCATTACTAAAACAATCAATTACCCACCTTTTCTCTCAAGTTATGCTTGTGTTTTATTCTAATAAGTACCATCCATACTCCATAGAGTACTCTATCACCCCCACCAAAGTTCATTCTTCCAAACAATATCATATCAAGTAATACAGAATGTCAAATCACTACAAAAGTTAAGTATCATATTAAACAACAATGACGAGATTAAAAAAAAAAAAAAAGTTCTGAGAGCTAAAACAAGGTCGGAACGTAAACTTTGTAAGAAAAATATACATATCAAACCAAAAAATCGAATGGTTATTTGTTTTTTCTATGCATTACTCGTTTATATCAAATTTTCTTATAGATTATAGACCACTAAACCCGATGTGCCGAGTATCAGATAAATAATGATATAGATTAGCCAACCTACCAGGAATATTTTGTCTTACTCAGTAACATAGTTGTCATCCCTATCAAGTTCTGATCCAACCATTGCTTATGATGATGTTTATTCTTATAATTACAAAAAGTTGATCCGTAGATGTTAAACAATAAACTGAATGGAAGTTTAGGGTAAAATCCTTTTGTTGCCTATAAATTCTTAACATTGATTAGGACTTCAACTATATGATCATGTATAGTATCCCCGGACCTAACATACCGGGCCGGGCATACTCATAAATCATAATAGAAATAGCCCTGATCTATGGATGATCCGGATCACACTATGCCCCGGCTTCACCAAGCCAGGCTGGACAAGAATAGTTTATCATAAGGAACCGCGTCTCAGACCCTGCCACGGAAGAAGAGTTGTCCGGAGCAAAACCAGTAATCGGGACCACGGTTTAACCCAAAAGTGTAAGGAATATCGTCAGCTACAATACAACTTAACTGACATGGGCAGACTCCAAATAGGGAAAGACCGCAGTTCCCTCCCAAAAGAATCGCCATCGGAGGCAAGAGGGCAAGGACGAGGTTTGACCATTGGAGTTTGCCACCTAAAAACGTCGCCATCATAGCACGTGATCCTAGGTATCCGACAAGAATGACCATGGTATAAATAGAGGGCATCTGCCACTCTCAATAGTATCATCATTATTACTCATTCACTATACACACTTTATCTCTCAAAACATAAACTTATTCTCACACCAAAGGTTGACCACTGAACCCCCCCCCCCCCCCCCCCCCCCCCCTCAGCGGTGAGACTAACGGTGTTGTTTTCTTTCTTAGCAGCTCCTCACCAAGATAGCCTAAACTAGGTCTTGCATTGAGCCCAAGTTTTGTTCTAACACATGACCACCGACCTTTTTTTTTTTTTTTTTTTTTTTTTTTTTTTTTTTTTTTTTTTTTTTACAGCGATTTAATTAAAAACTAGCAAAGATGCTTGAGAAGCAAATTACAAAAGAGTGGATAGAGTGTTACATGGATTACTACACCACTCTATCCAAATATGAGAAGCTTTCCTGTTACTCGAAAACCAAGTGAATGACGAAAGCTTAATGTCATTTAAGAGCAACTCCTTTCTTGGACACTTGGGCGAAAAGATTGCATTGTTCCTGAAGTTCTAAAGGTGCCACAAAGTGGTGTTTACAGCAACATCAAAAGCCTTTTTGAGTTGGGCAGAATGAGGACTTGATCAACTAATAGGGCCGCATCTTGTACGGATGAAACAAGAACACCCGAAACCTTCCACCAAGCCATGACTTCTTTGCATACGTCTTTAGCATTTGAACACAAGGCAAATAAGTAGTCCTCAGTTTCAATATCGTCATCACAAAGGGGGACCTTAAACCGTCCTTTACAAACAACTT